>QVRM01000439.1:0-69495 GCA_003439945.1 Dermanyssus gallinae
ATATATATATAATAGGTTATTATGATTTAATTTTAGACAATTGTTGCACAACTGAGCAGGATAGAATCGAGATGGCAATTGATTCGTGTTGGCGCCTTGCCGCGTGGCGAACGCCTTCAACTAGAGGGACACTGCTTTCCATACTTATTTCCTCCGCCTGCTGTCTCTTGCTGCGCGCCACGATCGGCGTCCATATTTTTCTCGTCATTATTTTTGTTGTTGTTATTATTTCTGTTGCCGTTGTTTTAAACAATTTTGTAAGCAGCGCATTGCCATCCGTATTAACGTTACAGGCATTTTTATCGATATTATTTTATTGCTGTAATTGTTAATAGTAAAATGTTTGTCGTATCAATGCGGTATCCGCCGCTATGCCGTTGTTGTTGTTGTTGTTGTTGTTTAGCAACTTTGCTGTCAGTGTTCGGCTACTGCCTGACCTGCGCATGGTGGCTGGGTCATGAGCACGAACGAGTCCTGGTACTGGCCTGCCGTTCATCTCTTCTATCTACAGGTACCTCTCTTCTTCACCCCTCGAGCCCGCCGTCGACCCGCTACCATCAATTGCACTTGGTTTTCTCTTGCTATTGATTCCCCTCTCAGTATGTGATGCTTCTTCGTTCTGGCCATATCTGCTTCTGGTATGTGGTGTGCCTGTATGTGCGTATGTATGTGTATGAGAGAGTGTTGGTTTAGTGTTGCTGTGTGCAGGTGCACATGCAGGCGCTGTGCTGCATGAAGAGCAGTGACCACCGCTGCTACCACCACCACCATAACTCACCGTCGTCTGCCCTTCGAACCGGTAAAAGTCGTTGCCGTTGTAGCAGTACGAGCAGTTCTGCTGTACTTTGGCTAGCTCTATGGATATTGGTGCTCATGTGGGGGACGGGGGGGTGCGTAGTTGAGGTGAGGTACTACAAGTGAGGGGCACAAGGTGAGAATGTTCATCATGATGGTAGGTACTTTACTTAGGTACATACACAGCGTCTACAGACCACTTTTTACAAACGCGCTTTTCGAATCCTAACAATAAAGCTGATAATGATGATGATGATGATGATGCATATCGTGAACAGGCAATGCTGATTGCTGTGTCCTGTTGTTGTTGTTGCCGTTGTGGCGACCTCCGGGGGCGAACGTTGCCGTTTCTCCTTCTCCTTTTCCTTCATCTTCCGTCTACCACGACTTCCTCTTCATGTTTTCTTTTTTTTCTTCTTCTGTTGCTTACTGTTGTTGCTATGGGCGGCTATTGATGACGGCTGCCCCCAGAGTCCGATCGCCCTTCTCTCGACTCGATTTCGCTGTCGCTGTTGGCTTGTG
Organism: Dermanyssus gallinae; assembly: GCA_003439945.1. NCBI lineage: Eukaryota > Metazoa > Arthropoda > Arachnida > Mesostigmata > Dermanyssidae > Dermanyssus > Dermanyssus gallinae. The sequence goes on from QVRM01000439.1 coordinate 1,318, forward strand.
GTGGTGGTGTTGGTAGTGATGCTACTAACGGTGCAACCCCTTCTCTCTCTCTCTCTCTCTCGTTGTGATCCGGATCTGACGGCTGTCCCGCCGCACTGCCTTTGCCTTCGCCGCCGTCACCAGCTGTTGGTGTTCTCCTTCTAGCTCCGAATGACTAACTGTGTTTTTCTTGTTCTTCTTCTCCTTCGCCTCTTGTTTCGGATCCTGCCGTCTCTGCTGCTCTCTGCCGCCGCACGCGTGTGAGAGCTCCGATAGCAGCACAAACAGCCGGCGCTCCAACGGAGTAAGGAGCAAGCGTGAGTAGAAGACTGTTCGTTGTGGCGTGTCCGTAATGTCGGCCTTCGATAATGACGGCAGCAACAACAACAACAACAACAACAGCAGCTGCAGCAGCAGCAGCAGCAACGACAACAACAATGCGGCAAATGTTCGGCGTGACCTGTCGGTCAAACGACGACGGGCAGGTGCGAGCAAGCGAGCCAGCCAGCCAGCAAAGGCGGACGGGCGACACACAGGTCGACCTACCAACCAATCGATCGACGAAGCCCATCGCCACCATCATACGCATTCATAGACATTACACACAAGCCAACACACTCAAACAAACCGACGATCCATCCACAGGCTGACACCAACAAACACACGCGCACACACACACACACACAGCCACAGAGATCCACCAGATACACCAGACATCTACATTGAACAGACTGAACAGCGGCGACTGCCTGCTTACCTACCTGACTGACGGACTGACTAGCTAGCTACCTAACTCCAAGCAGGTAAGTTAAGCAAGCAATCCGCCAGTCTGATCAACTCGGCCCGATCCGACCCTCTTTTTATTCATCTGTCTACGTGCGGCAACGGCCAGATTCAAATATATAGCAAGGCGACTACGATCGCTGCTGTTGTTGCTGTGTTGATTATGTTGATGATGACGACGACGATGATGGTGGTAATGGTAATGATAATAGTAATAATACTGTTGATAATAATACCCTTTCTGACATTATGTACAAAGCCCACTAGCTGCACAGTTTCTAGCATCAGCTCCCAAAGGCACTTCGTAATGACGTAGCTTATTCAATATGTAGGGCGAACCAAATCGATAAGTGTGAAAGAAATACAAACATTCTAAACATGATTAAGATAATTATACTAGTGATGATGTTGTTACTGGCGCCACTCAAGGCCGCAATCACAGGCGTCGCAAGCAGAGTACAAAAATGCTTCTGCTCTTATTGGTCTGTCCTGCATGAAGGTAGTGCTCGCATCATTGTGTTCTGTTGCTGTTTTTACCGCTGTTGTTGCTGTCATTGTGGCTGCTTGCAGTGGACGTGATCCGGCAGATACATTCTGCGACAAAACAACGGAACAAGGGCGACATGGACCCACTGCCAGTTCCTGTATATGGCCGAGGAGTACGTCAGGCTTTTAGGGAAAACACACATGCGGACACTGTGTCCTTCAAAAGCGTAGCCAGAGATAGCCACGATTCATACAATACAACAGCTTCGATCTATACCTGGCTGAATTGGGGGTAGACAATACTTCTATTGCAGAAATAATTGGTAAAGAGTTGAATAATGAACTGTACTGCGAGACATGTGAGACACCAAGTTCACTTAGAAGGAATACATTGCCGTATCATTGTTATTATTATACTAGATGAGAGAACAAGCCTATCCGTGTGTTTGCAGGACGGTAAACCCAGGAAGTGACACACCAGCGTGATGAGTGTAACTCAGTGATCATTGGTGTACTGTGTGTGGCCATGCGACGGAGGGACGAGCAGCCAAGGCGCCATTCAAATCCGAATTCTAACGCCTGCTCAACCAAATTTTGAGGTTGGAACGTCTAATCTACAGAGTAGTGCCAACAGTTATTTCAACAACTTATCGCGGCAAAATGACAACGGCCGGGAAAACTCCCTTGGGACGGGAAGACATGAGAAGTTGACAGCCAGAAAAAGCCAACAACAGCATTGTTTCACAGGAGAAGCAGCAACAGGAATGGCTAACGAGTTTCAATGCCCGTTGTGTTCAATGTGCTTTTCCACGAAGAGGGTGTTTTGGAATCGCGCAGGATGGACCCATAAGAAAGATAACTGCGTTTAGTAGAACAGCAGCGCTCCAACAGACCGCTGCCACTACTGGAAGCATCTCACCACCGCTAACTTCTCTACGCGCTTTACTAGTTAGTAGAACGTTCTCCTTACCCCGCAAGCCAACTGCCAGCGAGTGGAGGGCCGTCACCTAGCCAACAACTGCCGGCCTCTTCTCTCTCTCTCTCTCTGCTCTTTACTGGTTACTTGCCAACGCCAAGATGACCAGGTGCTGCGCAAAATTCCAAAAGGAGCCAGAATCCCTCTGCGCAGGTTGTTCCACCGCCTGCTTAAAGATGTCGTGAAAAATAATGACGAAGCGAGCTGGACCGCGCTGCTCACCCTTACTGCAAAAGTCCTCCACGTCGACAAAGAAACTCAAAGAGGCCATAGGCTGGCCAGCGTGGTCAGGGAAAAGGTGGCCCTTTTCGGAAGTGCCGCACTCACTCGCGTGGAGGCCGAGGTTTGAGCCAAACGTGTAATGTAAAAGCGCTTAGATCGCTGCTCACAAGCTTTCCATGTATTTAGGTGTACGGAGCGCCATTAGAACTTTGTGTTCCGATAACACGATTGCGTCCGTAACGGAGGAGTCGATTAGTGATATGATGGCAAAGCACCCTTCTGCTTCTGCAGGGAACGTGGTGCCACCGTCCCCTATCGGCTTGTCAACGGTCGCGTTGCGCTCGAGCGAGAATGTAGCCCAGGCACTTCGCATCTTCCATCTGGTGCAGCGGGAGGAATCGACGGTCCTAACGTCCCGACCATCTAAAATGCCTTCTCTTTATATTGGGCATAACATCATAAAATCCTGCGTTCCCAGATCAATGTGGAAAACTATCTGCAGTTACGGAAAATGAGGCACGTCACTGATAATGGGGCGACAATAATTGCTCACACAGCTCGCACCTATCTCGGAAACAATACGTTATGTTTCCTTTTAAAATTAGATTTTAAGGAATGCTTTTAACGTAAACAAGAAAGAGAAGAACAACTCTCCCGGCTTTAGCAGCGGCTGGGCCATCTCGAGGGACACCAAACCTACTTTCTAGTCCGGCACCCAATGGAAGTGCAAAAGGTCTTGTACATACTACGGATTTCACGTGCCTTCCTTCTGGAATCAAACATGTTGGATCCCGACGACCAAGTGAGTAAGCCTTAGAAAGCATCCTTGACCTGATGCTCGAGGATAAGGCATAGACGCAAGAAAGCCTGCCAGTCCGGCTAGGTGGAACGGGCATGTGCTTGTCCACGGATCTTGTCTTGCCCTCCTTCCTTGCCACGTCACATAGCTGCGCCTTCGCTTTTGGTCTTTGTCATCTGAGGTTCGTTTCGCTTTTTGAAACAGAAGCGACATATGGTCTCATTGGAACTACAGAGAGGCAATGCATTATTAAGTTATTAGCAATATATTCTTAAGTATACTTAAAGAAAAATAGACTTAGTTGCACAGATCCTGAGGGCAGCTACCATTACGTGCCAATCGCTATGGAGATACTGCGATCTTTCAATATTGTAGCGCCAAGGTTTATTTGCCACCTGGCAAACAAGATAGAAGCAGTGCCAGTTGACCAGCGCAAAAGAAAATTGCTGTTCCGTAGTGTGTAGGAACAACAATTGTGTTCCGTAGTGTGTAGGAACAACGCCGAAAACTTGAACACTAATAGGAATAATAATGAAATCTTAGTTATAGTAAATGCTGTTACTACTCAAATATGTACGTCCTGGTTAGGTCAGTAAGAAAAAAGGATAACAAAAACAACAACAAATACAATATGAATCGCAGGATTGTTTGCTGCATGTGACAATGGCAGGGACAGGAAAGACGACAAAACATTGCTTTGATTATTTGTTTCAGTAGATCATTAAGAATATTATTAGATTTATTATTGTTATTATAGGGAGTAGTGGTTGTTCTCCTAACGACATTTCACCAAGCAAAAAGGGGTCGCGCACTAGAAAAACAGCCGACGGTGCAGGACGAGATTGAGCTGATCGGTTTTATTTTGTTTCTACAAGGCGCGACACATCGATCTATCTCAGTTCAGCTCGGATTGTACCAACAACTGACGCACGTCGGTACCATCTTGCTTGGGACTACTCTTACGCCCGGTGTTTGGTAGTGGTACACTTCGCAGCGTTGCCGCGCCGCTAATAGAAATAGTTCAATAAATCACAATGCATGACATGATAGCACGCTGCTTAAGAGAATTTGTACAATACAACGACAGCGCTGCCACCCTCGCCATCAAACGCTTCATAACTAACCTCTCAACGCGCAACATAGACAGTCGAACGGACAGATGGGAACGAAAAAACAAAAATAGGGGTGAGAGAAAAAGAAATCAAAGGTTGGTTGAGGGAACAGCCGGCTCGTGTGTAACGTCCGCTAGTGATATGCGTTCAGAAGTCTTCATCTCTGTGCGTGTCACAACGACGCCACAAAATCAGTTGTTCTCTCCGTTAATAATGCTGCACTTTTTAGCTGCTTAACTGGATTCTATGTATTTTCCTGCTGTATGTGCCTTCTCGATCAGACGAAGTTTCAAATCTGCCCGCCCAACTTCAAACAGATATAAGAAAGAACTCTTGACTAACAACACATGACGCTGTCCTTCGTATGTGACTTAGGTGTGTTCTTTGGCTAAGAGAGCATCGTTCCAACTTCTGCATACTGCCATGTTAGCGGAGAGCCAACCGAACCAGGTGAAATATTACTACTAGGTGGCAACGTATTTAAGGACCGCAAACTTGTATTACTCCAAAGAAGGGTACTTCTATGTTGCTCTTTGTAACTTGTTACCCAAACGTCGCATGTGGTCGCATTTTAGAGTAAGAAAATCAGGTAGCAAAGCATTATTTGCTAACATACATGCATGAGCTTGCTTTATACATACTACACTTAAAGATTAAAAAAAATATCAGCTAGTGTATTAGTACTAGTTTCTTATTATGATTTATTAACACTCATGTTGGGTAAATTCTAAACAACGTCAGTCTTAATTAGTGGTTCTTTCTACATCACCGGATTTTCTCTCATCTTGCGAGTTCATCTATTGACTGAACTGCTGGACATGCTGCGGCATGGCCTATCTATCGCATTGGCCTAAACATCTGACGCACCTACAACACTCCTGAGGATCGTTAGTATTCGTTTATGCTTGCACCAGGCATTCAAGCGGCGGAATGCCAAAAAATCTATAATTTACCTATGTCGATTTTGGCTATTAGAATATAACCTTACAGTTGGCATTGCCCGATTAGCTAATGAAGGCCATTAAGAGAGCACGCGAGCAGCTTAATAAGGAGGTATTTTTAGCTATCTCTTGAGGGTTATTTAAATGCACACTGCTTGTGTGGAAATACAACATCCAAGGTAGCTCTCAAGACGTTTCTTTCACGTTGTGTGTGGCGAACACTAAGTGCGTACAGCGCACTTGTATGGAGGGGTGCAACTTCTCCGCATTGCTCCTTCGGCTTGCCCACAGACTTAGATAAACGAAATTGTTTATGCAGTCAAAGAAACCTACAACGAGACATATTAATTCTACACGGTCGCCGTTTTAAAGATTCACAAAGGGAAGTGCAATAGCCAACGGGCTTCATTTGGCCTTAGTAGTGAAAAAGAAAGTGGTGAAGCATAAACTACAAACATACATGCAATAAAGATTTCCTGTCCGTTTTTTGCCCTACCGAATATACAAACTGTGAATATATATATATATATATATATATATATATATATATATATATATACACACATACTGAAGCGTTATTTAAAGTTGTGTTGCCTAGGCATTTAAAATAAAAAAAACAAGTAAGCCTCTTTCTTCTCCAACTGTGAAGATTTGCCAATACCCTCTACGTGGATAATTGCACCGCCTTCTAATCGGCCAAAGGCCTTGCTCACCGAGCGCGTGCGCCTTTTTGCTTTAATATCCTGTGCTAGCAAATATATATATATATATATATATATATATATATATATATATATATATATATATATCCGATGGCTACAGTCCATTCCGTTGCTACTTGGAAGAGCATTTGGCTTGTTAGTTTGGCCAAAAAAGACGCCTTTCAAAAATGTGTCGAGGGGGGCTTAGTTGTGTAGCTGAAATTGTTTTGATCTGAGCTGATTACAGTCGCTCCAATGATAGATTATGCCTGGAGTGTCGCTAGTGACCGCACTGGTCTTGCAGGAGCTAAGGTGTGTGTGTGTTTTTGTGCAATTGGGTTCGTAGACTATGGTGAATGAATACCTTATCGTTTGGACAGTACTGCGTACTGGTAGTTAGTCGATCTGTCCGTGTCTGTCGAGTGCCTCGGCTATTGCGAGTGCCATCTGTACATTATTTGGCTTGTGTTTGAAGACTTACTTCTTATGCTGTATTCCGCCCCTAATGCCGTCTTGTGGAAAACGACTTTTGTGACCTCGTTAAAGTGCCTAGAGATTGCCTGAGGCACAATGCCTTCTGACGTGTTGTTATTGCTGCTGCACGGAGCTAAAGACAGCGTTCCTTGCAACTCCGTTTACCCCGGATTTCTGGCTGTTTCTTCCGCAAATCTAATTAGCCAAATTTGCTGATTTTTGCATTAGCCATGCTGGCGTGTATAAGCTAACGTCTATCCTGTTAGGAAAAAATGCCTTTACGTCTAATCGGGTAAACGCTTACGTCTTTGATGGAGCTCATCCTAGATTACCGATCCTTTCGTTTTCAAATCAAATTAGTAACAGCTTTTATTTTTCAACCTTCGATAACTGTGCGAAGACAGTTCACCTAGATCTATATATGTATATATATATATATATATATACGTGAAGACAGCAGGCGATTGGAAGATGGAAAGACTATGTATTTTGAGGCGTCATGTATATAAGTCATTGACATCGGCTCTACAACATTGCTGTGCTACTGTTTGCCTTGTGGTGATTTTGTTTGCACTGCTTTCAAGTTAGTATAGGCTCGTGTTTTTAGGTAGATAGTAAATTAGCCGTTATTATTCCAAATTGTCTTTAGCGTTATACTTTGCAATATGCACTTTTGGCACTGTTATTATAAAATCGCCTCGATTCGTAAAACTGCGCTACATTGAATCATGAAAGAATTCAATGGTTAATATCTTAATATTCCTTCCAGCTGACCACGGCTTACCTTACTCTGAGTGCACATGCTCTCCCGCATTGCATCTTAGGCAGCTTTAGAGGGCCACGGAAAAAAATGGTTTCTTATATTGCCGTATAGGACTTTCACGTTGTTTGTTCCAGGTGGATATTTTTGGCATTTTTCGACAATGTTCAATTTACTGAGTGTTTATTGTTTTCACTGCTAGTCCGAGGTAAATAAATATAAATTAAAGGAATTAAGGTATTACTTGCAAGAACACGACTAAATGACTATTACTGGTATGTGGCTGACACATGATATCTGCAGAGCTTCTCAGAAATGTTGGCGTATTTGTTATTCTAGGTCCTATACCAGCCACACGCTTTAAAGCCTCTACTCAGAAGCTAACTGAGTTGTACGCTAACTGCATGTGGCCATAACTGGATTGTTAAGATCTAGTCTACACAGCTGCATTCTATATATACAATTAATCTAGTAGAGTTTTTATCCTAAGAGATTTTTCCTCAGCCTGTTTCTGTCCCAAATGCTGCTTGGGTGCTCAGGGCTCATAGTATGATAAATGATCAGCCTTTGATGATAGAGCCATTAAAAATATGACGCCACAGCTAATTAGTTCAACCATATGATATCTTATAGTGACTACAGAAACACCCGTAAGGGTGTCAAGATATATAGGATGAGGCTGCTCATTGACTATTGCTACGGGACGCACGCCTTCAGGCTTCAGTACAACACACATATATATATATATATATATATATATATATATATATATATATATATATATATATATATATATATTGTTTTTTAAAGACCATTTATTTCCCGTGTATTGTATTATGTATGTGGGACACGTGTCACAGAGGATTAGCTAGGTCAATGTGCCTAGCGGGTGTGTATTGTAACTATCACGTGTGCGTTTCGTTTAGGCCAAGCCGAGACCACTTTAGAAGTGTGCCCCGAACGGAGGCCGCGTTTCCACGTTGTATGTCACGACACAGACGTTGTTAGAAAAAGACGACGATCTGCGATCACCGGTTGACAGATTAGCCTATTTGCCGACTTTGCGGAGCAGCTGCCTGGTCCAAACACCAGGAGCACCTAAGCACAAGGTCTCAAACGCGAGAGGGCAGAATTCGTAAGGATTTATTCAATATTTTGGAGCCGTGTCGACTGTGAGTAAAGACAGTTTTATTGTTCTCCAGGCGGACGGAATCAACATGGTCACCGTGTAATCCAGTCCACATAAAAATATAGACCAAATTGTTGATCGCTTGATAGTCTTATCTACAATTAATTTTATGTACACCAACGATTTTAGCTGGCGGCGTAAACTGTGGGATCGAACAACAAGGTGCATGACAAATTCAGATATTATTGCATATTCTCTCTAAATTGGTACGTGGGTAAGAACATTAACGGTTAAGGACATTAACAATTGCTATTTTTGCAACTAACCTAGCCCCTAACGATATCCAACATTTAGGATATGCAAGCAATATTACAGCTTTTCTATCTGTCGGTCATCTTGTTATGCAAGGTACGCAAACAGTGCTACGGCAAGCAGAAAATACCTCGGAAAGTTGCTTGATACGGATTTCATCAACCGTTTATCTTAGCACTGTAGTAGCATTGTCCACTTCTGTAACCTGTGGAAAATTCTCACTCAAAAACTATTCATAGAGACCAGGACAGCTAAGGCAGTTCCACGTTGTATGTTGTAGGAATGGTATTGAAAGGCATATACCGCTACAAAGTTTCTTGCTTTCTCTTGATATCCATGACGGTCATTTCGCTAGAAAAATGCCCATTATGGAATTCATTATTATTACTAGTATTATTACTGGTATTATTGCTTTTACTTTCACCCCTGTTTCAAAAAAAAAATTATCACTTTGAAATAATTTCTCAGGTATTATTTGTGTATATCTCAGGAGTATTTGTGTCGTTATATTGTCTTATTTGATTGCCACGCAGAGTCATCAAGCACCTTGTTATGCAGGTGCTTTCTTATGTGTCCTACTCGTTGAGCAGGTCTTCATTGAACTTCGAATTCACCTGGCTCTTTGGCCTTTATTGCACAACTATACACGATTTACTGAAGTATTCATCGAGCTCCACGCATAACTGTGGTATGTGCTACGTTCGTCATACTTCCCTTTGGATTATCATACTTTCCAGGCAAATAGAATTCCACTATATTTCGCACACACGTCTAACGCAAAACCATCGCCCGCGAGATCCCGCGATTCTTATATCAGAGTGTCCGTGCAAACATTATATATTTATATATATATATATATATATATATATATATATCCTAGGAAAGTTTTAGAAGTTTTCCTGCATAATAGACAGCGACTTAAGAATCTTCCACACTGGCGGATCCCGTTTAGTGTTCGTACAACAAACTCGAATGGATTCTCCTACACATAACGGTATGAGAAAATGGCAAACATAAACATGTCGGTTAAGTTACCACAGTAGTACCCAAACATTTTATCGATTATTGAGGATGAAGCCATTTCCCTGGGAAGTGCTTTGTGGATAGTGCAAATGATGGAGAAGACTCCCAATAGGACATTTTAAACTGTACGACGAATCCCAATAAGTACGTTCACAATTAGCAACCTACGGTAATACGACTTTGGGCTTGGATGCCTCGCAAGTGCCTATATAAGATTCTACACGGCTTAACCACACATCGAAAACACTGAGGCTTTTTTAGTTTTTGTTGTGGGCTAGTGAGTTGGATGTCTTCATCAGACGAAGCAGAACTTTCGAACACACGGGTATATTTGGTTCTTCAATCAAAAATTTCAATTTCAGATATATATATATATATATATATATATTTTTTTTTTTTTAGAATACGTTTTAGCTGTGGACCGACGTATACACGTACTTGTTGACCGTAGATGCTTATATATATACGCATTGGTTGTGCACGCGCAATAGAAAAAAAAATTAGAATCTGGGTGTGAAAGTTTAAACATGCAAAAGTAATATTATAATTTTGCAAACTTTGCTTAATATCACAATATACGGGTATATAATAAATATAATTCCGAAAATGTAGAATTTTCTCCTGAATGCGTCGGTGTGTTCGTTTTTTTTAATTGAGGGACGCGTTTTGTCACAATTGTGCATTTTGTAAATGTATGTCGGGACAGCCACTCCTAAAATCATAATTCGAAAAAATATTAAAAAATTAACTCACTCCTATACGAAGCATTTCCGCTCCCCCTTTCCAATGGCAAAAAATATTTTCTCACCGAGCTTGATACTTTGTATATATATATATATATATATACATGTACATGCCTAGAGTCATTTTGCGTTTCGCGCATTTAACAACTCCTTCCCAAAAAAAATGCCCCCAAAAGAGGGAGGAGGGAGTGAGGCCCATGACAAAGCGGCCGTCGCGTGTATCGTCGTTTAAGCCACCCCGGCGAGAGCTGTCCGGCTGATGAGGCCTCATTTGCCGTCCTGGCGATTTTAATTTCCGAGCCCCAAGAGACCAAGAGCCAGGCATCTGCGGCTTCCGTATAATATCGTCGCTTCTCCGGTAGAGCACCGGACAATTGAACAAGCATTTATTTGTTATGTCGCTGACGCCTTCGTCATTCTTTGTCGGTCCTTGCATCAGGCAGTGCTGCTGACCGCCCTGAGCGACTACGAGATACGAGGACGCTCGTAAGGCCTTATTGGGCTATATGCGTTGACTAAGCTTAATTGTAAGCTCAGTTTAGACTTATGTAACAATCAGCAAATATTAAGTTTGGTTTCACAAAATTGCAAAATCTGTGGGCATGCTGCTGAATGTATACTATTGTGTAGAATAAGCTATGCATAACGACTCAACGCAGATGTTTGCCATACTCTGTGCAGTTAAAGCAGCCGGCCAATGATATCCAATACTCTTTCTTAGCAAACAATTATTTTGAATAATTTAGTTACACTGTAACTGAGTGTATGTCTCTTTTTTGCAGCGTTATGTAGACCTTATCTAAGGTTTAACCGCAAATTATCGGCCATCATTCACTGATAAAGCCAGGAACTTAAACAAGAGAGTCAACACTACTAGTACAATCAGTTATTAGAAATAGAAAACAATTTTTTAAATTTCATCAACCGGTAACGGCAGCTTTATTTTAATCATAAAACAACTATATTTATTTTTTATTCAATTAAGCAACCGCCAACATACCACTGAGTATCGGCGACCGTGCTGCAACCGCAACGACTGTTATAGAAACCCTAGATATCTCCCCATGCCCACTCAGGCTGCCGATGTGAGCGCCCCTGAAAATGTATCCACCCATAGTGGCCGTAACCCTTATTATTGTGCCATTAAAGAAAAAAAACTTTTGAACCTCGACTTCTTTAGAAAACAGCACTTCCAGCCAGCTTCACTTTTAATGCTCATAGTGATGAGACAATCCTCCACAAGTGTCTGGAAGAGGAAGAATTACCAGACATGTAAATGAAATGCTGAAGGTTGTCCCCAAGAGAAAAAAGCGTTCAGAGTCCGTCATTAAGGTGCGGTATATCGAAGGAGAGCTGTCTATATAAATACTCATCTGCCCTAAAACGCACAGATTAAAATATTTCTTAGAGACGACTGAGAACATCCCGAAACAACGGCAAGGATGTATGGGTGACAGGGCGATCATAACCACATGTTCTCAATTGTTTAGCTACACGAGACGGTTGAGTTTAAAGAATGATCCGTACACGCGGCATTTGTTGATTTCAAAGCCACACTTTAACACTGCCCTGGGAAGCCTAATTTATTCAAATACACTCTATGATGATTAGCTATTGTGAAACCACCGATGTTTGTATTGCTCCTTACTTCAAAAAAGATAGTAACGCTCAATGAGGGAATATGCCCTGTTCGAACAAACAATCAGTGTCTCAGGACAATCGCGCCGGCCTTCTACAACGTTTAGTGTTAAAATGATATTTTGGGAATCATCTTCTCAAGCCAAAGGAAATGCTTTGGCAGTCATCACAGATACTATCATTCTCTGTGACAGTGGATTACACAGTCCTGGATTGCATCACAGATCAAATGTAAACGTTGCAACAACTTATGTGAGCTCTCTTATGTAGACAGATACGTACAGCACATATCACGTGGGCAGCTGGAGCGTGACGGATAAGAATTGCACCTTCATTTTATTTGCACTATGGTGAACACCAGAGTACATCGCTTATAGAATTGGTGCGCCGAAAACGACCTAAACGATTGACGTCACAGAATCGCTACCCAATACCCTACACGCAATCTTATATATATATACAGTTAGCAGATTGTAAACATTAAATATCTATATATATGCTAGGGCAGTGTGTGCTATAGCTAAGATTCTGCCGAACATCCATGGCCCCCAAGTCCGCACAAGGCCACTGCTAATGACGGTTGCGGAATCAATATCATTATTCGGAGCGCCAGTGTGGATTAGGTCGACTTTTAAGATAAAGAAAGCAAAGCAAATGCTACGAAGGACCCAGAGGGTAGCAGCTCTGAGGGTAATATAGGGGTACAGCACAGTCAGCACAAATGCTGCTCTGGTGCTGGCAGGATCGATCCCCTCAAGGCACTCGAAAGAAAGCGATTATGGGACTTAGGTGCTCCTACGAAGACGGAAAAATACAGGGAGAAAAATGTCATTATTGAAACATGGCAGGCGGAGTAGGACGCCATCCTCCGGGGGTTCTGGAGGATTCTTGCGCGTATTGCTGCGAGATATTAAGGCATGGACAGAGAGGCTAGGGGCGAGCTCACCTATCATCTCACCCAGATCCTCACAGGACACGGGAACTTCAACTCGTACTTGTTCCGAATTAGAAAGGCTCCGTCAGCGACATGCGTGTTCTGCTAAGAGGCGTAAGAGGACACTCCAGGTCACACACTGCTACCGTGCTCGGCCTGGGAGGGTGCGCGGTTAAGGGCAAGCAGGCTCGTCCGAGAGAAATGGACCAGAGCAAGAGCCCACACCACGAGGTCTGCAATCCACCTCGGTCCAGCCTATAGAGTTTACAGAATACATCGTCTCCAGTAAGCAGGTCTGAAATCTTAGAGCAGCTACGGCAGAAGAAATCCTCCAGGAGAAATTCGAAAAATGCAAAGAAAGACAGACACTACTGCTGCTTCAACCCGAGAGCAATCGTAGAGAAGTGCAGCACAAAGAAAACGGGCTTGCAGGTGCTAAACAAGTCGGGAACCTTAGGGCGACCCCAGACAATTGATCTGAAAGGGCGCTCGCCACTTCTCCTGATAGTCCATAGTACTGTTCTATGAAGATCTGGGCTATCAGATGGTGAAGCTTAAGGGGGGAGGTGCGTTAGGTGGGTGTGGGTCTCAACGGAGTGACACCTAACCGTTGGGGTCGAGTCCCACACTGCTTGAGAGAGAGACTCGTAGCAATAGTGCGTAACTGCATTTAACCCTCCTCCACAATAAAAAAAAAACATTAAATACCTAGATATTTTATTTCGGTTTGGCGAGACAGTAGGATACAATATATTTATATAAACTTTCAAATATAGTTGTGATAACATCAATTACCGTAAAACCATCATACTTTAAGCAGGATTTTCACACAAGCCTAACCTTTGTGATATGTCCTTTTTCATGCTACTTTTTTTTATTTTTCCCGATTCCGTCTTTGGAAACTCGTGGACGAATTCGACGTATCGCGGCACTTTAAAGTGGCTTATCTGAAAATGGGAGTAATAATTCCGATTAAATGAAAATTTAATAAATCATATAAGCGGATCGAATCATACTCGTGTACCGCTCATGACATTCTAGTTGACTAAAAATAGAATTGTTTATAATTTTTGTTGTTTGTTACAGTGAGAAGGAACCATTCTAAATCATGATTAAAAATATGCTTTACCTGGCACACCGAAAAAAATTTTCATTTATTGACGTTCGACAAATTTTTTATTTGTTAGATAAATGGTTTTCCGAGAGTATATATACATATACTTTTCAAAGCACTACGTACTTTCCAAAATACTTTAAAAACTGTTTACCCTTAGAACTTGTCTGTGGTCTTATATATGAATAAATGCGTTTGCATACTAATCAGTTATCTGAGTTCTTCACATATTTTGCCAGACGTGCTGTTCCCTTTTCAATTTATGATATACCACAATCCATTCTGCTAGACAATTTCCAATTTGTGCTACCACCGCTTAACGGGACACAATTGCTCGCACGTAGCTGAATAAATCAATTTTCTATCCACGCATTGTATAGTAGGTTAACTCACTGAAGGTTTTACGTCATGCATAAAAAAAAAGCAAATTGGATAGAACGACAGAAAATTTTCAGTAACGTGACAATATATCTAACGCGCAGGTGAAGGACAGAACGCACCGTGAAATCAATAAGCGGAATTCATTACATTATACCGCGACGTATAGAACGTTTCCTTGGTAATGTTTTATATATCTTATGTTGGTCGTAGAAGTTGGCGTACTATGTGGCACATAATCTATGTATCGTTCGCACGTGAAGAAATACATTGTACGTCATATCACAAAATTCGAGGGAAGCATTGACTAGTGTCGCCATAATAACGACAACGTGTTTTTGTTTCTGCAACATGTATACCATGCATATATACATGTGGGGATCCGGTTCCGGGAACAGTGTATGAAAGCGTGTAGTCTCAGCGTTACCCTTACCTGTCCTTTGCATCGTGCCCGTAGTTCTTCAGCCGACAACTGCTTTCCTGTTTTGAGTTTAACCCAGACCGCCACCTCCTCCCCTGAGAAAAGATGTATATATGTACGCTAGTGAATCAAAAAGTTCGTAGCATGGGAAACAGGCTCTAGACGGACAAATGGGGAGGCTTGTGGTACTATTTTTTATTACCAGAATAGTACACACATGTACACAGACAGATACGCGTGCCAGTGTTTTCTTTATTGTTGTTTCGTGCGCTAGCCACTTTGCCTTAATTTTTTAAGCATAGATGCTTATGCAATATTTGATATATGCACTACAGCTAATGCCCATCTCTTTCGCTATTTCGCGCAGTTTTATTCGGCAATTAGTCATCACGAATTTGTAGACGGGTAGCACAGATTTCTTATCCGAAGTCGTTTTTAGCCGTACAGCACGTAGTGCATCCATCACCTCTCCTAAATAAGGCAATCTATTTGGTAATGGTAGTGTACGCTAAAGTATTAGTTTAGTAAACTGCATCAAATTTGACCAATTAATTTTCGTTAAACACAAGCCTTTAAATGTTTGCTTAATCATAGCACGGTACTTGTACTGCTCCATAGATACTGGAGGGTCTAAAATACCACAGATGCGCAAAAACTGATCACCATGTCACTTATCTTTTGTTACGTCCGAAAAAGGTTTCTCTCCTGCGCATTTTGAAATTGTAGACTGGCAATGCTACGAACTTTTTATCCACCTAGAATATGTACTAGCTTTGGTGGTATAAGACTGACACTCTTTGCTACTTTGTCAGATGCATGCTCATACTTTCACCCATTATTGGACCCGCGATTTCAGAATAGGTCAACATTTAGGCGTTTAGGTTCTTCTTTGCAAAATCTTACCCAATCGAGGATCAGGTACTCCAAAGGCGTAGACTTCCTTAATTTCGTTTAAGCCAAGGAGAAAGTCTTCGATCTCGGCCGGGTAAATATTTTCTCCCCCGCGAATGATCATATCCTTAAGTCGACCTGTGATCGATATGTGGCCATCAGCGTTCATCGTTGCTTCATCGCTAAAAATCAACGAAAATAGCACGTTCAACTTCACATACAACATACCAGTGATTTGCATTGTTCAAAGCGTATAAATAATAAATATATAATTGTGTTTACACTTGCAGAGAAACACAAACGCAAATTAACACCACAAAAATAAATGCTATAGAACTCCGTCGTGGTGGACGCAGTGCACCGAATTAGCCGGAACTATCTTTGGTGTATCAGGCTGCATGTACAGCACTCTTCACAGAAGATCTACATGAGCGCTTTAATCTAACCACAGCATCCACATATATATTCAACGCCCTGAAGTGAGAAAACAAGTTGTGTAAAGCTTATATCTGATTTCATGGAAAATTATACAACAGGAGAACTCTTTCTCACACGTGACACTATGCGTGGATCAGGCTGGCTTTCACACTGACTAAAGCAGTGCTTATGCCGAAATTGTGGTAAATGTTGCTCCACATATAATTTGCTAAACTGCTGAAATGCACTTAATTTTCAGCACAGTATAAATTGGCTATGTAAAGTGTACAAATCACGCACTCGGCATGAATAAATAACGGATTTTCATGATAATTGTGTATACGTATTGAACCCTATATATATATATATATACGAACGTGACGGCCCCAAAAGCGGACACCGACCATCCCAGACTGGGTACTTACCCGGAATGATACCAGCCATTTTTGATAACTTGCGCAGTTTTGTCCGGTTGACTTAGATAACCTGAAAACACATTATAGCCCCTGGCGCAGAGCTCACCCCTTTCTCCAAATGGAACAATTCTTCCATTTGCGTCTACCACCTTCAACTCAACGTGGTCCATTGCCAGTTGTAGAAGCCGGCCCTCTGCTGCTGGCGTTGCGAATGTGGCCAGCGGACTCATCTCCGTTGAACCGTAACCTTCCTGTGTTTAGAAATGATTTCGCATGTTTACCGAATCCCGATGCTTAAATACTCAGCTAGTGCAAGCAGAAGTAAAAAAATGTTGTTGACGGGGACCGCCTAGTCTAACAGCTAATATTGGTCTATTGTTGCACGCACCCTATTGAAAACAGTTTTCAGTGTTGTCCTGATTCGATAATATACAACGCACACCCATACAGGTCAGTATTTGCCACTCATCGATCATCCCTTAGTGACCATAATCGTAGTAGAAACAAAGTAGTAGCAAAATATTAAATACAATTTATACGCATTCCTTTGGATTACGCTTAACTGGCGCAATTATCTTGCATATCTCAACAACACAAGACCATGTGTTATTTAGATCTTCCTTTCTTGCAACTTTGAGATTGTTGATACGATTTTTAGGTAGTTAAGTCAAAGTAAGGCTTTTTCACTTTCTAAGAAAAGAATCCACGGTTCCTAAATTCAAGCAAAGAGAGACATGTAATTTTTGGTGCATCGTTTCGAAATATTTAAACATTTAGCTTGTTAGTTATAGGCAATTTATTTGAATTGCCGTTACTTGTATATGCTTTCTATGTGTTCTATCACTTAATGCTATCCACACTGTAGACCCATTTGTATTTGATACACGGCCTCAATAACACGTGGAACAAAGAGCTGACCGCAGAGGCCACGTTCATTAATTTGGCTTCGTACGCACTGACGAAGCACGCGTGGCTTCACACAGCTTCGCAAACAAGATTTTTGCAGAACTCGCGAGCTAAAGCCAAAGAGACGACCAGTAAACCCGCTAGCGGTGCATGTAGAGACGCAGAGCCGGGCCAGCTCGGGTCTAGCGCAGGTGATTAGCAATAACCAACGACTCACCAAGAGAGACAGCCGAAAAGTCTGCTTCACTCGTCGAACGAGTTGCTCCGGAACCATGGTGCCGCCTACAACGCCTTTTCGTAGTGACGTGGACGAGCCATTCCATTTGACGTGAGACAGCATATCTATGTACATCGTTGGTGTGCCGTAGACCACCGTGCACCTGCAAGATGCGCGATCAACACAGTTGGTGGTGAAGTCTATCTACGAACTGAAACTCCTCACACTTTTATACGACGTGGTGTTAATATATATGCGTCAAAACTCTGCATGTTGTACTTCACGGCAGGCTAAGGCCATTATATCGTTCCGTATTAGAACAGTTTATAGATACCGAGAAAGGGACCACCGACGACAATATAGCACTGTTACAACTGTTACTTTAGTAATGCAAATAGATAGAGCCGCATAAAGTCCGTCTGTGTATTACGTCATATTGGTTTTGAGGAGAGTATCTTTAACTTTACAATAAGAGCAGCCTTTTTACCACCCTACATATCACGTGACATCCATCAATGACGTATCCCGTCGATCGAACTTTATGATCATTCGAATCTACTTGGCGATTAATGGCTGAACTGCAATTTGGTACCATCAAGCAGTAAACACGCGAACAGTTTTCTAGCGGAGGACAGAAATCGAGACATGCCTTTACGGCCGCCCGAACCAGCTTCCGAGGCACTCTTGTTGCTTCGGCAAATATTATAATTTATATACAAATGCATTAATGCACTTATAGAAGCATTTATACATATACATATTAAATATTGAAGTTTGACCAGCGACGTCCGCGATAGTATGCAGTTAGCAACGTGGTACTGCTCGCAAGCTGAACTACAATGTCTCCATACACTTTTCGGCTTTAAATCGTAGAGACCCATCACTGTGCATTACTGCGGTAAGCGTCATACACTATCTGTCACGTAAACATTTCCGTCCATTACTGCCACCGGTTCCCTGCCTAATGTTTAGTACAACGGTCGATCTCCTTTTTTGTAGCGCCGTTCGCCTCATAGAACCGGTAATTTTGAATTTTGCTACAGTCTTCTGTCATCACATCGTTAAATCGCTTGGTAGGTAAACATCATGGTACGTTGTAACGCACACCGCTTTTATGTAGCAGAGTATTTGTGTACTTGCAATGTGTGTTCTAAGACTCCATCGCCAAATGGCTGAATTATCCACCTCAGTTCTCTTGGCAATATTTTTACCTCCGACTGACAGTGTGCAGGTGTCATAGGTTGATAATCGATACGCAAACGCTGTAGAACGTACATTAATACACAACATTTGTAGACATGATGTGAATGTAATGTCTGCTAATCGCTACAGCTTGTCTCAGTGGCTGTCTGATTTCAACGTAGTCGTAAGTTTAAGTAATACGTGACGTTTTCTGTGAATCAGGGGTCTGTGCATGCATTTTCGTGACGCTTGCGGTACTTACTAATGTATTAAGATATAAATATATTTAGTAGTTGTTAAGGAATTAGTATATATTAGTATATAATTATAGTATAATCGTATAATAAATAGTATAATAGTATATAATATTAGTATATACTTAGTATAGTTAAGGAATTAGTATATTTGGTAGTCACATTTCTGTATGTTTCACCTGGAAAGGTGGCGGTGTGGTCTAGGGGACTAGTGCGCTAGTCACGGTTGTCATCTAACGGGGTGTCGCCGGTTCTATCCCTGTTCTTGATCGAATTTTCTTTGAGCGATGCTTATTGAGAATAGATGATAAACCGTACCGCTGAAAGTCAGCGGCCATGCTGCCACAAGGACTGTTGGGGAAACCCTAGATATCTTAACATGTCCAGCCCTCGGTGCATTGAAGATATACCTCAGGTTGAATTCCAAGCTCGTAGGGGACGGAGGATGGTCTAGAATTATAAACAACCTCCTCAATCAATGTTTTTAATTCTAAGTTTTACTTGGAACGATCGCGAGGCAGACAACTGACTCCAACTAAGCAGAACATTTAAAAATTATTTAATTTTTTCTGTGATGGACAACTGGAGGTGACGGCCTGCCGACCAGTATTTATTCTCTATAATATTAAAACAATAATTAATTGATAATTTATTGGTTTAATATTCAAACTGGGATGCATTGTTGCGCTTTATTGTAACGTTCATTATGGCCATTCCCAATTTCAGTTTAGAATGAAGATTAGCCAAGTTCTTCAATATATATATATATATATATATACATACAGCGTTGTTTTGCACAACATTCTGCAGTGAATTCAAGTCGCCGTTATAACGCGCACAGCTTCTAACCAAGCTGAACAGACCAGTTTATCTGACGACTTACCTGCAGTCTTCGATAGCCTGCATTGCGGCTACAGCGTTAAAGCGAGGCGCCGGCAGGACAATGTTAGCAGCCTGGATGGTTGCCGCCAATGTCCCCAGCACGCAGCCAAAAATGTGGACTAGTGGCACGTTCAACAAAATTGCGTCGGATTCGCGTAAACCTAGTAGAAACAAACCGTCAGCAAACAGCGGCCACACAATTGGATGCATATTATAATATATATATATATATATATTCCTCATTCATATGATAAAATCACCTTTGTTAGGTACATAGTCAATGATATATAAATAGATATATATATATATATATATATATGCCGCGCGATTGCTCAAGCTGGACACGTCGTTGGGAAATTTTTTTAGCAGGCAAGCCGCTAGAATACCCAGTGCGGCACCGCAAAATGAGCCACAGGTCAGCAACAATTAAGTACTGCAAGCACACAACATAGCATAAGGCCACGTTTGTTAATTGAAACTAAAAACGATCTGCTATAGCGCTAAGTGCTTATGGGTATGAATATAATATTAAATTGCTTATCTGATACAGTTTCGATCCGAGCGTGGTAAAGATGGAGAATGACTGTGTATGACTTGACTTGATTTGAGAATGCATTCAGTAGGTAGATACGATATGATTAAGTTGTTAAGATAGATCAAAGAACAGAACGGACACTATTGCGACAAAGAGGGAGAAGCTTGTTTCTCTCGTTTCACGTTTTCACCGAGTCAGCACCACGAGCGTCGGCAGTGCTTTTGTTGTTGTGTGCAACTCTATGCGCGGACGACCATGACCGCAGAAACATGGACGACCAACAGCGATAACGATCGAATTAAGCCAAAGCGAAGCTTTTCTACTTACCGGCTCTTATCCCGAAGGTATATGCATTATTGACGAGGTTGTGATGGGTGAGGACAACGCCTTTTGGTTTTCCGGTTGTACCTGCAGCGGAGAAGTTAAATCACCCAACAAAAGTGCGGACTACGATAATAAGGCAAACAGCAGCAATAATGCTAGTGCAGAGATAAGACGATTATGAACGAGTTATGATTGGCGCCCGTATATATGATGCGCGTTTACGGTGTTGAAAACAGTTGAAAATATATAAATTAAAAACTAAACTCCGCTCTGCGGCTGATGATCATTACATAAAAATGACACGATTTAGAATATTGTTTTGGACTATTACGTTAGTGGTGAACGTGCATTTGCGAGAGACGAGACGCTTGGTCCGTGAATTCATCCAAGCTCGCATCCTACAAGAGGCAACAGTTATTTCAAGTATACTGTATACATAATACTGTATCTTAGAAACGCAATGGCGGCCGAGGATATGCATAAGCTTTCGTTGTAGCTCTGCAACTGCTACTTGCATTAAACGTGGCTGCTTGCACTACTTTAACTATTTTCAACCTTTCAATCTTTTAACTAAAATGACTTAGGTGCATAGGTGCTGGCCAAGCATAGCGTTTTTGTTCAGCAAATTACAGTTTTAAAGCTTTAAGTGTGGTGAAATAAATACTGAATTAAAGCCATAAGTGTTACACAAACATGCTGACCAGATGTGAATTGTATGCTAGCTGGAAAGTCGGCGTCCAATGTAGTTTGTAATTCCTCAGATTTGCTACGGCAGACATCGGTGTCTCCATTTTCAACGATATCAGCTATTAAAGTAGTTCCACTGAAAAACAAAAGTTTGACAGTTTTAACTGGCTGATTTTTGTGTCATTTTTTGATCAAAGTGACCCGGAAATACTTGAAGAGCGATATATGGAATTGTAGATGCCGTTAAAGCAAATATCTTTTATAACGGAACATATTCTCTAAGAAGTCTTGTTTCGGCGCGAGAGTAAAATTACTACAATTTGTGACACTGGTGTTTTTGGTCGCCATTGTAGAGCAAAATATGCAATTGCGAGACAACCAGTCCGCCTATACAGAAACTATCACACCGTCGTGTTCGTTCTGCTTTCTCAGAAAAGAAACACATGTAACGCCGGTCATTTTTCGGCGGGCATATCGAGATTGAGTGCATGCATAAATAATTTTGTCCGATTTCTCTATAGAAAAACTAAGCACGATCTATTCGTGTATGATCTAATCGACGCATTCGTGAGAAACTTCTGCTTTTTCTCAAAAACAAATATTACCGCCCAGAAGATGCGACACGGTCGTTTAGAAGAGAATTCACAAAGAAGTAAAAAAAATTTCTAGCCTTTACGCCCAATATCTCAAAATCATAACTCTACGACCAGTCACAACGCTCAAAACTAACACACTCGGGCAAATGCTCAAGTTTCATGACGATTACCATATGTGTGGTACAAAAATGATCGTCATGAACTGTGCGTTTGCCTGAATGTGCTAGTTTTGAGCGCTGTGAGTGATTTTTGAGACATTTAGTGTGAAAGCTAATAAAATAACTTCATTTTTGCAAATTCTCTTCTAAACGACCATGTCGCATCATCTGGCCGGCGATATATATTCTTCGAAGGAAGCAGAATTTTCTCACGAACACGGCAGTGTGCTTGGTGTATAGAATGACTGGTTATCTCGCAATTGCACATTTTGCTCTCCTATGTCGGGCAAATTCACCAGTGTCACAAATTGTAATCATTTCACTCTCACTCCGAAACAAGACTTCGTAGAGACCATGTTCCAATGGCGAAAAATGCAGTTTCATCTATCGCTCTTTAAATATTTTTGAGACACCTTGTTTATATTTATATTTATATTTATATTTATATTTATATTTATATTTTATTTATATTTTATATTTATATTTATATTTATATTTTATATTTATATTTATATTTATATTTATAATTTATATTTATATTTATATTTTTATATTTATATTTATTTATTTATATTTAATTTATTTTATATTATTTTATTTTATTTTATTTTATATTTATATTTATATTTATTTATATTTATATTTATATTTATATTTATATTTATATTTATATTTATCTTTATATTATATTTATATTTATATTTATTTTTTTTATATTTATTTTAGATTTATATTATTTATATTTATCGATCAACACACTTACGGTCTGTGTTCTGTTCCCATTGTGATGACACGTCTAAGGTATGGCAGATTCGTGAGACGAAGTTGATTGCAAGTTGATCCAGAGTTGATTTCAGGTGCAAGTCTGAGTACCGTTAGATAGGGATCCGTCGGACTGTATGCCGGATGGCCTAAGACAAGTGCAGAACAGCGGGACTGTGCACAATAGGGATTAAGTACTTTTAGTGTTGCCTCGCAGTTACCGTTTTTTTTTATAATATGCTAACTTAAACCTGATGCAAGCAAGCAAATAGTAAAACGGTTACATGTGTCTGCGCCTCGCGACTGAAGGAGACACAGACCTGTAGGTGCGCGGGTTCGAGCCCCATTGTTGTACATTTGTATTTGTGGGGGTCCGTCTATGAAGCAACGCGAAAAGCAGACCCATGAACGTTAAATCTTGGCTGAGTCATGAAAGAAAAACAAGGATGCTAAACCGATTGAAATGAGCAACCACTAATCATCAACCTGGAAAACAGATTGTAGCCAATAAAACAATAGATATGCAGTTTGTGTTCTTATTTGCAGTACGCTTCGCGATGTATTTGACACACACATTAAATGCGGTAGTTGCATGTTTGGTGAAGATGTATGGCCAAAAAAGACGAAAATCAAAAGGAATAAGAAAAAAACAAGAAACATGCAAGTATAAGAACGGGAGGAATTCAAGAGCCTAAGAAGTGGATTTTACTGACTAGTGTTCTCTTATAATAAGCGTCAATGCCGAGTTGTGCATTTAGGACTGGCATAATGCAAATAATTATCGGAAAATAATAACAAATGTTTACTACTTTACTCACCACTGGATGCCTAGCGGTAATATCTTTTTTTTTATCCCGGCCTTAATAGTTAACACGTGCGTCGCACTCTACTCTGAACGCCTGGAGCCGAGTCGGAAACACCCTTTAATTTCTTAAACGAAGAAAAGTCTGCAAGTTGGGCGAATAAAAAGACGGTCGTTCTCCCTCCCACCTCTCTCTCTCTCTCGCTCTCTCTATATATATAGGGGAAATAAATTGCGTTAAGGAAGGCGAGATAGGTTGAAAACGTGAGTGGGGCCTTTTATTGATTAAGTTGAGTTTATACCAGATTTAGAGCGTGCTCCAGTTCTGAAGGCTGGAGGGCCGGGTTGATGTTGACCAACACGGCTCCAATCTTAGCGCAAGCAAACTGCACAACGGCCCATTCGTACACGTTCGGAGACATAATGCCGATCAGCGAACCGTGCCCGTATTCAGATCCAAGTGATAGTAACCCCGCAGACAATGCGTCAATCTGCAAGTAGGAACAGCCGTTTCAGTAACGCAAACAGCGTATATATAATATATGTAAATATATATACATATATATATATATATATATATATATATATATATATAATTACTGAAAGTAATAAAACGTCCGCTCATGATTGTACTAAGCTGATTTTGAACATTACGATGTTTTCTTTAGTCGCTTACGTCCTCTAGGTAGTCTGCGTAGGTTTTCACCAAGTTTTGGTGTACAGATCTGACTGCAAGCGTCTTTCCAGCCCGCTGGGCACTTTTTCGCAGAACCTCGTATGCTGTTTCGGAAATTAGCGGCACACTGCCTTTACAATGCCAATAACTTTTGTCCCGAATGCTGCTGCAAGATCAAATGTATCACACATATTAACGAACGCAATTAGCACTAAGTTGTTTGCATTATATGTATATATATATATATATATATATATATATATATATATATATATATATTTATATATATATATATATATATATATATATATATATATATATATATATATATATATATATATATTACTATATATATACTACTAATTTTAACTCACGCACACCTGGGGCGATTAGAGGCCAACGTAATTCTCAGGCGCATAAGGATCTGGTAGAGGACCTCCTTAAAAAGAGGTCTCTCCTGGATTCCAACCTTGACGGATCTGAGCTTCCTGAGCCTAGTCGGCCTCGATACTCTGAATCAGATGGCCCCTATAATCCATCCCAAAAATATATTATTATATCTAAAATACAAGCCCTCACAAACACATTTCCTAAACGCAACATAATTTCAACAGACCTTACTCATCTGTCAAATATAATTTGCTCAGGTGAGGATCACACTATCGCCTTAAACGAATTTCTGAACAAACATTTTACACACACTGTCCGACGTCGTGCCTTTAGAGAAACACCTTCGACTGAAGCGCGAGTATCTAAAAGGCAACAACGACGTCAAGACTACGCAACCACTCAAAAACTTTTTGGCCAAAACCGATCCAAATGCGCTTATGAGGTGCTGGACGGCAAACACACCATACACAACATGCAGGCCACCGAGGTTGTAGAACACTGGGCCAACACGACGACACAACCACCCCCTGAACCACTCCCTTGCCCCGTATACACTCCCAACTCTGATCTCTTTGAGGTTTCCCTCCCTATCTCCCTAAAGGAAACCCACGTAGCTCTCCGCGGACCTTCTAAAGCACTAGGCTTGGACGGGATTTGTCTTTCGTCCCTCCGTAAACTCCCGTTAGAAGTAGTCTGTTGTATTCTTAACATACTATTAATTAGCGATATTGCCTCAGCCCATGAAACTGCTCGCTTAGCGTTCATCCCTAAAATTAACAATGCCACATCCCCAAGCGATTTGCGACCCCTATCTTTTAGTTCATACTTACAACGAACGCTTAACAAAATTCTCTCTAGACGCCTCCAGAACTCTATTAAGCTTCTCCCAATCCAGCGAGCGTTTCTCCCCTATAATGGTACCTTCGAGAATCTTGCGGTTCTGGATGGTATCCTTAACGATGCCAAGTCTGCAGGACGTGAGCTCAGACTCGCCTCAATCGACCTCCGTAAGGCGTTCGACATGGTGAGTCATGACTCCGTCCTGTGGTCACTCCGGACTCGCGGATACCCGGAGGTATTCATTAACTATATCGAACGCTTGTACCTCTCATCTAAAACTCTCATAGAATTTGGACAAGAGTGTCGCACATTTCGGCCAACTAGGGGTGTTAGACAGGAAGATCCTCTGTCCCCCCTCTTATTTAATCTAGTTCTCAACGACATTCTTTCAAAATTAGACAAAACTAATATCGGGTACCAACTTACTGATGACTTCCGCCTTATGGGCTTAGCCTTTGCGGATGATCTCATCCTCCTAGCCTCCACGAAATCCACTCTCCAACGGCTCCTTAATATTGCGGACCCACTTTTGAAATCCCGAGGCCTTGAAATTAATACTAATAAAAGCTTTACTATCTCCCACCTATTCAATAGGAAGGAAGGTAAAGGTTTTATCAATACCGTACCAGAATTTAATGTTGGAGATCGGCAATTGCCAGCTAAAGGTATGAGCGATCGATGGAGATATCTTGGAGTCGACTTTGACAGCAATGGCAGAGTTGACTCCACCAGGGATATACTCCTTAATTTACTCAACAGACTCACGATAGCTCCCCTTAAACCCCACCAAAGACTCATATTTTTGAAAGACTTTCTCATTCCCCGTCTCCTATATAAACTGGTCTCCGGTCCCAGACTATCTTACGCACTCCTTAGTGACCTAGATAAAGAGATCAAAAAGGTTGTTAAGTCGAAATGGCTTTAGCTCGAAAACTCGGTGCCGAACGCCTACCTGTACACGCACACAGCACACAGCGGTCTGGACATCCCCTGCCTCCAAACATTCATTCAAAAACTCCGCCTCTCCCGCCTGACAGCACTACAACACTCCACGCACCTTGGGGTCCAATGGATGCTAACCACCGAGCACTTTAAAAAAGACCTTGCGAAAACAAGACTTCTTTGCGAGCGCTTGGGAACCTCCATTGAGACCGCTACACAAGAGACCGACTACTGGTCTCAACAACTACAGAACACGTTCGATGGGGCACATTTTAAAAAAAGCACACGAAACGTCCTTTGTACATTACTGGATTAAAGGTATGCCCTACCTATCTGGTAAGGAGTATTTAAACTTACTAAAGCTCAGGATCAACGCACTACCAACGCGTGCCAGGTTGGCCAGGGGACGCCCGGGCTACAACAAACGTTGTAGGCACGGGTGTCATGCGCCTGAGACGTTGGCTCATGTCGCTCAGATGTGCGATACAACACACAAACAAACCATAAAGAGATATGACGACGTCTGTGATCGCGTGGCGCGTCTTCTCCGCGAAAGGGGTCATGAGGTGGTTCGTGAGCGAGTATTCCGTCGACCGGGCGCACCGGGTCTAAAGCCCGACCTCGTAATAACAACACCTACCGAGGTCTGGGTTTTAGATGCCGAGGTTTGCGGGACCTGGCAAAAGCACGGCAAGACAAGATCGCCAAATATGACGTCGAGTTCCTAAGAGCGGCGCTCCCCGACCCGCAAAAACCTCGCAGATTCGGATCCATCACTATCTCTATGAGTGGTGTATGGGACTCCGAATCTGCGAGGACGCTCTTGGGGCTCGGCGTCACGAAGAGGAATCTTATGGATCTCACCGTTTTAACTTTGCAAGGAACCTTGAGGATATACCGCTCGCACCGGGTCCATAAGAGCGGGGGCTACCATCAAGCAAGGATACGGACAACTGACTCTTAACTTCACGTGACATCTTTTTACCACCATTTTTATTAAGGCGAGCACTGCCGAGTGTGCAAACGTATTGTAAATGATTAATAAATCATCACAATATTTTCTATATATATAGTTTTTACCTTAGTCTACAGACATATGCACTAGCAATTAAAGTTTTATCTGAGTTAGATTTTATCAGACCAGGGGCGTTAGTACCTAGCTCTAGCAACGCATCTATAAGATCTAATCATATAAACGCTTATAATGAGCACATACGTTCTGCAACGCTACTAAACATTCGAACATTAGGGGATTTGCGTAAGTTAGGCCACATCAAAATAAACGTCAAAAGACAGAACCGGTACATTCGTGAAAACTGCCATGGTAAGTAGTGCGCTGAATGTTTTTAGACAAAACTACATCGCTACGGTCGTGGACTCCTCTGGGTTCGAAACTTCGACTCCACAACCGTAGCGATTTATTTATACAGTGCTGTACAATACAAACAGGCCTTTATTAGTGGGATTATTACAATCGCAACATTTGCAAAGTACGCAAGGAGAGCAAATCATCCATTTGCTCTGTTTGAGACGTCTGAAGTGAGCTCACAAGTTGTCCGCTTTGCATATTGTTATCGCGGACAGCGAGTATTGTTTATGCAATACCTAGTTCACACAGCAGTCTTACACATTTAGATATCAGCAAGGGCATGTTCGTCTTTGATATTGGGCAATGTCATGGACTGGTTTGCAGTATAAACGCCTACCCACAATGTACTCTCATGAACAGATTTACATAAACACTAGGCTTCTTAATAAGAAAGCAGTGCCAATTGGATAAATAGTTGATTGGAAAAGTCTGGTAATGGGGTGATATGTATTCCTTAGCTACAGTTAGGTTCTACCACAGGAATTGGTGTACCGTTAACAACGTAGGCTGGACAGGTGTTATCAGAAAAGAGTGCGGCACATTCTGAATCAGAAAGTGACATCTAGCCTGTGATCATTATCAGGCCCATTTAGTAGAACATACATTTTCATGCTTGTAAGTTACCCCTTTGAGCATTACTGGCGTGTAGTTTAATTGAAATATTTTAAACATGACTGGCCCTAGGTAAGAGTCGCGTGGAACACCTGAGAGACAAAAAAACTAAGGGCTTAGTGTTTTGTCTATTTTTAAAATAGCGGTTAAACAAATAGACGTGAATTCATTAGACTGACTTACCACCCAGTTCAATACCTCGCAATTTATCTAACAAAATGATTGTGCTTAGTGCATTCAAAAGCTTTATCCAAATAAATGCAAAGAAAGTGCTTACGATTATCAGCAGGATCGACTAACCATGGGCTACTGCAGTTTATTGTGCGCAGGCGTCTGATGAATCCATTTCGATAGATGTCTAATCTGTCAAGTGCAAGCAACTGGTTTTCGAAGCTATTTTTATGACATTTAAATTTGAGAAGTTACTTTTACGCAGTAAATTTTAAATAGGTGTGCAATCCGCAAAGGAAAGACGCAAAATATTCCCAATGAAAGTGGTTAACCAAGTGCTTTCCAAATACTCGTACAGGGCATGCTATGCTACACTAGGCGACAGGCCCGTAGTTCTCAGTGCGACCTCCCTCATGCCATTTTAATACCGTCGTAACACAAAAAGTAATTGCAGTGGAACTCTCCCATCCCCAGCGTATAAAACATAGACGTAAATCCGTCGTGTGTAGCTATTCTTGTGCTATAACGATTCGATATTTGAGTAATCCGGCAAAGACTAATGGGAAATATTCGGCAGGTGTATTTACTTTTTCGAATATTTCGAAACGAAATCTTCATCTACTTAAACTGAGAGCATATATCAAGGTCTCCTTAGCCGTTTGTTTACATAATAGAAAAACGGGCACGAGTCGGTAAAGCAGTCTGGACGCTTCTGGTATTCGTAAACTAGTAGTAAGAAGCTTTTTGTAGCGTAGATGTCGGGCGATCTGTACGGCTCTCGATCTGGCCGCTTCACCCTCAAACCTATCGAAAGGGTACTCCGTCACGCGGACGTGAACTCCGCCACGGCGTCACGCAAGACGCGCTCCCTCATTCATATAACTTGACGTACGTAACGCTTTTAACACAGATAACTGATTGGTAATACTTGAGACATCGCCTACATGCACCGGAACTTATATGCATTTTTAGACAACCTCTCTGATTTGATAGTTCGAGGTGAATGAAAAAGCGTCAGCTACAGCTCGCTTCACAGAAGACTATGGCAATTTTCCTCACAGGCCGGAAGAAGACTCATCAAATCAACCTGCGACTTACAGAACATCCCTTTAAAATGAAGAAACACGCATGCCAACTGGGCGTGATTATCGACAAGGTCGTAACTAAGACCGCGCATATTGTCCACGTCTTATGTAAGGTTGCCAAGCTATCTTGCGAACTATCGTTCTATCGATCTGAGGGGGGGGGGGGGGGGTGCGCGTCTGGCGTGCATACAGAACGGCAAACGCGGAGGCCGCGGTTGTACTGGCGCGTCTCCTGTATGGGAACCATTGGCTGGCTAGCTAGCGGAGCATGTGTTACTACAACGGGAACCTGGGCTTCAGCCAGGCTCGGGCGGCTATTTTTGCAAGGTGGGCGCAGGCATGGGCCGCCTCGCACGCGGGGACTGCCTCGACGCCTAAATGTGCGCCCTGATATTGGACCTTCACTTGTGGTATGCTGCCGTCGGCTAAGAATTGCTAACTTATCACACTACGCAAGTTTCGTTTGCGTTACGGCCAATTCCAGGCATACGTAGTGCGGATCGGGAAATTGCTAATGGACTTCTGCGCCTTCTATGTATCGGGCGTCGCGGATGGGGTCGAACATACTGGTTCCGGGTGCTCGGCCCTCTCAGCTTGTCCCCGATCATCGTCCTTTGCTCTTGCTGGTCGCGAAACATAGACTATCCTCTCTCACATGATGATCGACCACCTCACATGGCTTGACGGTGTCCACTCGATGCTCTCTCTACTAAAGGTCGAGACGAGGAATGCTCCAACCCAGTCTTCGCGAAATGAGTCTCGCCACACTTTTTCGATACTCCCGTGGTCTCGAAGTACTACTGCTAACGCACGCTTGGGAGGAGTGGGGCGGGTAGTGGTTTGGTGAGTGCAAGCCTCACACGAAGGGTAATGATGGTTGCCATAGTTCCCAGATTCCAATAAACAAAAAAGAAAACAGCCGTAACACCAGCTAGAAACTCTTCTTTAATATTAGTTAGTGTAAGGAAGAACGACACCAAGGTCAACGTTACAATGATCATTTTTATCTGTGTGGTTACAGGCTTACTATGGCTGCACAATTATGCCGTCTTAAGCCGTAGCTGTAGGAAAGCAGTAGCGTAAACAAATGTTCCAATAACCTAGAGCGGCTAACAAAAAGACATTTTAATGAGCATACATGTCACCTTGCACATGTTATCTGTGTAAGGTGCTGACTTCAATACACACGTAAAACGTAATTGCCAGCACAAAGCCAGCACATTTTTCATAAATATATTGTGTACACTAGCAGAAAACAGTATGAATCAATACTGAACAGTCTGAATCAGCTCCTTCTAATACCCGTTCTACTAAGACATAATGTACAATCACTGTAGAGAAATCTGACGGGTTATCTTGTGATATTGACTGCAAACCAGGGCATCGGTTTAGAACGCACTATGCGGTAATAGTCGTGCACGATTTTGCCTAGTGGGCACGTGTCGAGTGGCGTGCGATTTTAATGTTTTAAATATCTCCTAAATAGTAGGCGTTGAGTGATTCTTCCTCTACTGAGATCCTGCTCACATTCGCCTGCTCCTCCGATACAAATGCGCGGTATAATTATGCTTCGGGTGATCTTAGCCTAATATTCAATGTTTCCGTCACCGGACTACTCAGCTTATTGCTGGTTATTGTCATTCGTCTTCCACGTAATCATTTACCGATTGCCCAGAGTTACTGAAGGCAACGTCTCGCTGTTTCAAGCTAGCATAATGATTAATCTCAATAACAACCCTTTTAAAAGTTCGTTTCGACGCGGGGCTCCGGTAGAAATTCGATAGCCAGCGTTATTGTTAAGTTTCATTGAGAGTCTAACGTTGTGTGAAAAGCTGGGGATATATATTTTGCTAAGTGGTATGATAAACAGAATATACAGGGTACGTGCCAGGCCCTGGTCTGCTTCGACCCAGTGCTCATAGCATATGGCAGCGTGCCCACTACTTTTCTTTTTGAGCCATTTTATGAGGCTGCCCCGGGATAAGTCGGTGATGGCCATTGAATTGACAAAAGGACCACTGGCACCGGAAAGAAGATGAACCAGATGATGAAATACTTGCCTCTCTGGCACATTTTCCATATTTTTTAGAAACCTTTAGTTAAAGTACATATGAAGCTTTCTCTCTACTCTCCGCAAGCAATTGAGTCTCCTTAACCTCATGCAACGCGCTCTTTCTTAGCGATCAGCTATTGTAATCTATGTTGGTCATGGAGTATTTCTGTTGCTATCAGCCTGTTGGGGTGCGCCCCGCCTCGACCGAGCGCAATGTGCGGCCATTGGCCCTGTACGAAGGTGATGTGCAAATTTCGTGCTGCCCTCATATTGTACGTGTCAAGAATGATAACTAATACCGGGATCCACCCTCTGCACTGTGAGAATGAAAGGGGTGCTAAAATGTTTGTGCAAAGTGTAATAGTGAATTCAAACTTGCTGGGAATTATGGAGAACACACTAATAATGTATGGCTAAGACAAATTTGAAGTGCATGCTATTCTGGTCTTTCTTGTATTGACCTAAGTAGACTCGATTACTGAAACTTTATATGCGCATGATTAAAAACGAAAAAAGATTGATTCATCGAAAACTGGTTGTTTTATACAGTCGTTTTGTTGTGACAACGTAGTGCCACGAGACACGAGTCGTTTTCTTTGTGAATCAGTTTAATTTGTAGATCTGACCTACGACTTGGAACAGGTAAAATTATGCACATCTCTTTTACATAAAAAGATTGTTATTGAAGCACTCGCAACTGAACTATAATGACGGGTATTGGCTTAGTCTAGGTAACAGTTCCAGGTAGTCATTGAACATGACGTCAAGCCCTAAGCTTCACACAAGATGTGCATACCATTGTTTTATTGACTAGATGTAATTTGTTTTTTTGTACTACTACGATCTAAGTGAATTTGCTTAGTTAGATGTATTAGCTTAGAAATAGTTAAAACGTTCAAGCAGTGGCGCAGTTCAAGTTAATTGGGCATATGTGCAGCTGTCTCGTATCATTACTTTTTTCATTTGGTGATTTTCCGCTTCGTGGTGAGGCAAAAAGTTGACAATCCTGACACTTGGAATTACATGTCCGACTCGACGCTCTTTCAAAGCCATTCTCTTAGAACATGCATATATGAGGTATTTTATGCTACTAAATACGTACATATTTATGTAGACTGACAGACTGACAAGCAGTTAGTAAGTTACTGTAACTAATACTCCTTATTGCATCAGAAACGTTTTTTGTTGCTAGGCATAATGTCGCTGAAAGGTTCCGGGTCTCCGAATCTAAAGGAGAGCATAATACAAGTGAAGAGCCGGCTTCCGGTGGCCGGCAGCGACCAGTGCACGTTTCTCTACCATACTCGCGAAATCGGTCCACCGTACGAACAGGTCGGAACCAACCTTATTTATAACACCTCTTTATATAATACTACTAAAACATTATAGCTTCAATTCAGAAAGATGTTTTTCTTTAAAATTTGCAAACTATCTAGGTCTCCCCAGGCGTTCTTCTGGCTACATTACGTGATACTGTAAATGTGTGGAGGGTCCGTCAATCTACTACGGTAGCTAGCACTCTGTTTTTGTCGAGCTGGACACGCAGTGATGCAAATTATAATTTACTTATTTACAAACGTGACCTGGAACGCTTTTTATACGGTTTGTGTTTGCACAAGCGCCAAAGCTATAGAAAATCTGAACTGCCGTCCGTTTTGTACAAATTCGTATGCCCCGTTAAGGATCATACCTAAGAGTCTAGCGTATATTTCTATGCTAAACCGTATGAAACGGACAAACGTTTTGTAGATCGCAGTAATCTAGAGTGACCAATCATGATCAAACTCTTGTTGTTGCCAAGATAAAGACGCTTCAAATCTATCTACAGACTGACTGGCTAAGGATTTCCAATTCGAACCTCCGGAGACTGCTCGTCTTTAGCTGCTGGGGCTTCCAACGAAGAAGCGCGATTAAGAGGACTGTGCTGTGAAAACTGCGCTGAATCAGCAAATTTTAAATATGCAAACTCTTTATTGCCCTTTCTCTTATTAAGCAGAAACGAATGGGGACTTTAGTATGATGACGCACGATGCTATCACGCATTAGTGCTGTTGATTAACATACTTGAAGGGCAGGTGGAATAAATTCACTAACAAAGGGACAAATTATTTTTTTTGCTAGATCGAAATTGTTGCCCATGAGACGTATGAAGCACTGTGCGATACGTACGGCTTCTCACTTGCCGCCTGCCTAAATAGCGATGATAATTGTGGCTACTTCGTCCGGACGGTGAACGTCAACGGTCCAGCCGCCATGGCTGGCTTACGACCAGGTAGGTACCTGACAACCGGCATTTATTCGGTATCAGTTTAGACAGTACTTGGGAAGTCCACATATGTACATATAGAACCCCTATGGCCCCAGCCACAAAACTATTAGGACTGGTACGATGATGATGTTTACCTTTCAACACGCTTCCGTTAAAGGCTTACAGAGTTGTGTGCACAGTTGGATACCCTCTAGACAAAAGTCTCTATTTAGCGTCGTCTTTAACAAGCGCCGGACACCTTGCTCATTGTCTAAAACCACGTGGACCCACGGTGTTTCGTTTCAATGCGAATTTCATTTTTGGGAACAATAGTCTGCTGTTTTGGCGAATTTACTCTACGGTAATCCCGTTGTGAGCGACGACATTACTACCGAATCCGTCTGATAGTCTTACAGGTGGGCTGTAATGTGGATACTTGTTGTGAACTGCTAGAGAGAACCATGAGGAGTGCAGTCAGGTGGAAGAGTTTGTCAGGGCAGAGAAAATCATGACAGTGGTTTTTTTAGGCTTGCTATCTCGCCCACCGTAGGGTGCTCGAGCTCTTGCGCCAAGCGAGGGTAAAGGCGCTACCGCAGCTACTAGCCAGACGCAGGCTTGACTACTTCAACGGTAGAAAAGCTTATATCAATCTATGCTTTGATCACAAGCGTGAATACGCTAGACGGGAGGAAATCCAACTGCTTGAAAGAGCAAAACGTAAGTCCTTAGCCTACATTGTACGACATCGTAGGAGGGTGAACCACCCGCTCAGCGACGAACAGGTAACGAGTCAACTGACTCGTCTTCTATATAACTGCGAGACGGTTCGCCTGGCTTCAATGATTCGGCGCCCGCTCACATTGGAGCACGAAACTAGGAATCTGCTCGTTGAGGTAGAAGAAGTAAGTCAGGTTCTGCACTCTATTCCGAGAGGAAACATTCCGGGGCCAGACCAGGTGTACTATGAGCACTGGGTACAGTCTGAGCCACTTTTGGCAAACCATGTTTGTGATTTTTTTTAACGAGATCATGAAGAAGAGACAAATGCCAGGAGTCTGACATATCACCACACTTGCTCTTTTATTTAAGGGCAAGCATGGTGATGACAGACGAGACCTAAACTTATACCGTGGTATAGCGTCTGCAAGGACGCTAAAGAGGTCGAGGAACGCGTGATGCAATCCATGTGCTTCAGTCAGAGATCGTCGACAAGGCACTTCGAGGTCTCCTGGTCAAGTAATTCCGATACGCAGGGGTTGGTCGCTTTCTTCTGAGCATAATTTCGAGCTTCTTTGATGAGGACACCTTACTGGTACAGGGTGAGCAAGGAAGTGTTGCAGGGTAAGGCAAAATGTGGGAACCCCACAAGGCGACCCATTGAGCTGCGTCTCCTTCACTCTTCTGTTTGCCGATCTCGTCGATCATTATATTCGACAGGAGTTTCAGTAGGTGGTCGCTCATCACGACATAGGTGCCATCAAGCGCATCACTTCGCTGGCGGAGGCGTTCCTTGTCTCAAGGGGCTAGAAATAAACGCCATGAAGATCAAGGCTATGAAATTCAGAAGAGGAGGTCGTTTGGCTGCTAAAGACGTTATACGTTGCGGCGGCCAATCCTTGGAATTCGTCAACTCTTTCCGGTATCTGGGGCTTCGGCTTTATGATACTGGGACAACCTTCACTGCTCACATCGTCGAAACAGTGCGCACAGACCTAAGCTCTCCTTGCGGAGAGGTAGGCGACGTCCGACGACTGTCCGTCCCGACGGCAGTGCTCCAACGCTGATGTCTTGACAGAGTATGGAAACACCTCACTCGGGCAAACTTTTTTTGGGTTTGCTTGAATTGTGCTTCGCAAAGTACATGAAGCGAGTACTTTGCCTGTCAATACGGGCAAGAAGCCGCTTTGTGTACTGAATGTCAGGCTGTGCACCGCTTGTTGGGATAATTCGATTGAGGTTGAAGACGTCGCGTACAGTACCATTCGAGAGCTTTCTTTCGGAATGGGAAAATAAGATTAAACAAGCTCGACGAGAGATATGAGACCTGGATATTTTTAGTGCCTCTTATTTTTTGTCTGGTCTTGCATGTGACAATCGCCACGTTTATACCAGATACATAGTTCATGGCTATTATCTGGTCTGTTCAAACACGAGCTCTCACGAGAAGTACACCGAGTGCATCTGTCGACTGTGCTCTCAGGCGTGTACGAAGTTTCATGCGTCTGCCTGCCTGTCCCTTGTGAAGAGATCACTGTACTGCCTCGTTCGAATAACATGCCGCGAGCAGCTGACTGTATAATTGTATAATCTGTATAATTATCTATGTTATATGGATACTCAATATGAGTGAAATAAATATGATGATGATGATGATAGTCTCACAGACAAATCAGTCGTTAAGCTAGCAAATACACTGTAAAAACTGGTTTTTAAGCTAGCAGATACACTGTAAAAACTGGTCCTTAAGCTAGCAGATTTACTGTAAAAACTGGTCCTTAAGCTAGCAGATACACTGTAAAAACTGGTCCTTAAGCTAGCAGATACACTGTAAAAACTGGTCCTTAAGCTAGCAGATACACTGTAAAAACTGGTCCTTAAGCTAGCAGATACACTGTAAAAACTGGTCCTTAAGCTAGCAGATACAGTGGTAGCAAACTTTGCATATATTTATAAGCTGTAAGAATTTAGGACCGTTCTTTTCACAGAACTTGTTAAACCCTTCTACATCGATACCTACTGAGTATTTGAATTTCACTAGGACAACCTCTTCTTTGTAATATCGACCAGGTCCTTTCTAACATTAAGTCCTAGAACTATTGCCTTAAACAGCTCTATATCTCTTCCCCCCTCTAAAACAATACACTCCTTAATAATATGCTCAATTGACTCATTATCTAGCCCACATGATCGACATTCTGTACTTTGCCTTTCCCTAAATTTAGCTAGTATACTTGTCCAACGTCCCTGCCCTGGCATTTGCGGATAGTCCACTCGCTCTTGAATTATCGAATACTCATTCTACCTCGCCCCTTTCCTGCTTTTTCTTTCCATATAGTTGCCAAACTCGATTTGGAACCCATTGCCAATTTATATTTATTTTATTTATTATATCCTGGACGTTATTTGTCATTCTTGTTTTCCTGCCTGACATAGTTCCACAACTGTTTTGCTCGCTGGCCCTTGGGCGCCTTACAAACCTGTTGAATTCCCTCTCGTCTGTCTTTTAAATTGCATCGTGTATCAAGATTTGAGTTTTATTATTGGCTTCCTTGTGATTTTCCCAATACTCTTCTGCCTTATCTGCGCCCCTTCCCAGTACGTGTCTCTGCTCCTTACTCCACCTTTTCCGCTCCATGATTGCCTTGTTTATTCGATTCATTTCACCACCCTCGTTCCCCTCCCTTTTTAATTCCTTTCTCTATCTTACAGCAATTGTCATATGCGTCTTTAGTATGTGCCTATGCATCTCGTCTACTAGCCTTTCCCCATTTTCCACTAAGAGGTGTTTTATGTATTCTAGTTTCTGCGCCCATTGTGTTTATCCAAAGATTTGGTTTGTACAACTACCCCGCTCACTTCTACCCAATTATGATCACTTCCTACATTGTATGTTTTCTTTGTATCTATTCTGATTTCCTCTAGTCTTATAGCTATTTTACCCTTCGCCAGTACCTAACCTACGCATGATTTTGTATCTCCCTGTGTGTATGTATATCTCCCTTCCACTCGTGAGTCTAAATTTAAAATTTGGGCCTCACTCGACTCTGCCAGTTGTATCATTCATCTGCCCGCTCTGTCTTCTTGTCCAGCTGCTTGATATTCTGCCCGCTCTATCTTCTCGTCCAGCTGTTCGGAAGCTTCTAGACATATTACCCCTCCCTTATCCTGATATTCCTCTACTTCCGTGTTGCTTGGCGCTCTGTATATCCCTATAACTACCCATATTGTCCCTTCCAGGTGTATCTCTATAACCACCAGATCCTTCATTTTGGCATTCTCAACTTCTTTGCACGAAATAGCATCTCTGACTATTATCTTAATTCCCCTCATACCTATTTTCCCCATTGTCCGTATTCCGATTTGTATCATACCAATTGTATCCCTTTAAATCCGGCGGCACTTCCATCCCACGCAAATGCGTTTCCGTTTCTATCATGATATTACAGATCTTATTTGTAGTAACTTATATAGTTTTTCCCACTTTTCTCTTCACCTCCCTCCTCTCATGTCTAACATGGCAACCCATTCGAAAGGAACATTGCTCCTACGCTTTCCTTTTGCCCTGCTTCCTCTTTTGGTTCTTACGTCAACCTTTATCTCCTCCTCTCGATGCCACTGATGGCCAACTATCTGAGGACCTCCAATGCCCCCTTGATCTCCACTGCTCCTATGTGTTTCTCCTCCCTCCGGAAGTGGCTCCCGTTGTCTTAATTCCCCCTGTACCTGTTGTCCCACTCTTCCATGTATCCATATTGTCGCCTCCTCTCCATGTTGTCCCTGTATCTGTTGACCCATCCTGTGTGTCTGTACGCTATCGTTTCCCCGCGTTTAAATGGCCATACCGCGTGCCTGAAAAATTGCGCTGGCCCGATTTTGTTGATTCCACGTATGCGTTCCCCTACCGTGTTCAGTTCCCCTATGCCCTATTTTGCACATTGACTACTTTAATTATAATGATGATAATGGGCCTATCATTGTGCCAATTGCACGCCCTCTTGCCAATTGGCCATACCGCTAGTACATCACCTACCTCCCCGTAGTGCACTCCATCGAAGGCCATGGCCCTTGGATTGTCTTGAATGTATTTAAGAGACCAGTATTCGTAATTTCCTGCTATGACCCACTGCATTATCTTCTTATTGACTGCCCTGCACGTATCCCGATAGTCCCGTCCTTCTTTAGCATCCACCACCGTTGGAAGCGAACACAATGTCAACAATACGTTTCGCCGTTTGCAAAATTCTATTAGGTCTTGTACCTGTGTGCTAATATCATTTACAGCACTTTCCTTGTCCCGGGTCTGAAAAACATCTGCCAGTCCCCCATGAAACACCAGTCTATGTTCTACATGATTGTACATTCTAATAGCTTGCTTGGTTGCTGCCACAATATGCCTTACTCCTTGGCCCCTAACAGAGATAAATTGAACCCCTCTCCCTGTATTCGTAGCCACCTTAATAACCTAATTCCCTATTTTGCATACGTTTGAAGCTCCAGCAACTACCACCCGTTGTCCTATTGGTCTAATAGCTACCGCCTCTCCTTTTAGATCGGTTGAACTTATTCGAGATATCTGCTCTTGTTGTTGTTGTTGTAGCAGTTGATGTTGCTGTTGTGGTTGCTGCTGCTGCTGTTTCTCGACCGCTAGCATCTTTTCTTCTTCCTTTAGCTGACTAGCATCTTCCTCTTTCTTCTCCGCTTGTGGCCGTATTCGCGCATCCCCTCTGGCGATCTCGTTTATGTTCCTCTGTTGTTGTCGTCTCCTGCATCTATTCGCCTCCGTCGCACCGCCATATTCGCCACTGGGGCTTAAGTTTAACACTACTGTCTTCTCTTCAACGGCGCGCCTCTCGTCTTCATCTTATTTCTCCGGAGCCATTTTTTCATTTATTCAACATTTGCCGCTACTGTTGACGTTGTCTCTTCAACAGCAGCCAGCCTTTCTCTCAGTTATCCACGATTTCATTTCTGTCGCCACTATGCCTTTGTTTTTTATTTTCGTTCACATTTTGCTTGATTTCGTCGATCATTACAGCCTGTCTTTGCTCTTATATATATATATATATATAATTTACATATTGTAGCATATACTGTGAAGGAAAGGCTTCATATGCCTATGCTATTATAGCTAAAGATAATTGTTTTGGATTGGTAACATAATTACGTACCTGGTTAGTCCCGTCATTTGAAAAGCTGTATCTATATGAAGCTTTGATGACTTTGCTTACGTCAAGTATATATAGTTTCACGGCGACATATTCAACAAAACAACATTCATATTTAACTATAATAATTAATTAAGGAGAACGGGTTAGCTTTGTGCAAAGACTGGTTCCGCACTAATGTTTGTCCTGATGCATAATTTGTTTATAGTTTAATCACTATCTACTCTGAAAGTAACGTTTTGCAATGCCAACTTAGGCACTATGGTGTCAAACAGTATTTAGAATAGAAAGTGAACACATACAATTACGTGTGTTTAACTGGCAATTATATGAGTCTTAAAACCTCAATTAGGAGACATTGTGGATTTCATAAATGGCACGCTTCTGGAGTACCTATTTCCTAAGGAGGTGGAGGAGATAGTTGAAGAGGCTGACGGTGTTCTTCGTCTTTGGGTCTATCCGCTCTCAACAATTCGGCTATTCACTACGAGATCTTTTGCTCTGAAGGTCGCACAGAAGATGCCGGGGCAAATAATCACAGGTATGCAGTTTTTGTCACATAGGACTAGTGCTCGTACAGATTGCGATGTTTAATTCAACATTTTGTTTGCCATTCATGCACACTACCATCTGATGTCACGTCTAATATTCGTTTTTAACTCAATCAGAATTAGTTTCAAAAACTTTCCCTTGATCACACGTACTACATAGTTGTTCTGTCATTCATCGTTGCCATAGCAACGCCATTTTATAAACGTGCTTGCATATATGCTGCAGGATAATGCAAAGATTGGGTATGTCATGCACCTGTTGCCCAACATTGCCATATAATATGATCGACTCTATTTTCATTCATAAAAAAATAGATGCCATTTTATTGGTTTAATGCGGAATCTTCTTGCAGAGAAAACAGTCACTAAACCTTATTTTGTATGCATTATTATTTTTGAATTTAAGAAAAAACTATGAGTGCTAGCAAGTAGTTCAAATACATATTGTCTAGCTGTATAGTGGACAATAGTAGACATCAAACGAAGACCGCTTCTGGGCTTTAAAACTTTTTAATTTAGGATTATTCTGTATCCAGATCTAGACCTAGATATCTCATAACCTCAAAGCGCCCTATTAAAATCTCAACCGGTTTGCTCGTTGCGACCTTTCAAACATTTTAATCGTGAAACACAGCATAATTCTAATACGTAATCAGAGCAGACCCGGTAGACCACTGCCTGAGGGCAGCGAACTTAGCATCGCAGCCGCATTTCCACGTTGCACTTCAATTGATATTCTTTGTAGCAGAAACTCCCCTGCCCTTTTCTCATCCTTCTCACTTGCCGCTCTTTCCTTCAGAAATTTTATTGTTGATTCGCCTATGACTCCCATTGTTTCTATGGCAACTGGCTGCACTATAAAAGATGCCTCTAACTCGCGGTACTTCAAACTTTTCCGCTGCTCCGCAAAATTAGCAACAGCACCTGCTGATCTTGAAGCTCGGCTTCTATAAGACGGCGCCAGCGTGTCCCACACGGTTGCGTCCCATACAAGGGCCTTTCCGGAGGACCACGGAACCAAGGTCATTCCGTCTGGACGTAAGGCTGAGTCCGCTGCTAGTCCGACTGGCTCTTTTCTGCAGGGTACGTTAGCGGATTGCAACGCTCTTGAAATCACTTCTTCCGCAGCTCCTAGGACAGCTGAGGCCGTGCTCTCCCGTCGGCGACACCGGTGTGTTGCACAGGGAGCAACTATGGGGCGCACACACAGCCTCCCCTAACCGCAGGCCGGCAACGATGCGGAGTGTTGTGTTGTCCAGCATTGTTCCCAGCTGCGGCGAGGGGATGGCTTGAAGCCATTTTTCGCTCGTATCGTTGAAAGCTGCTAGTAGGCGTGCCTTGCCGAGTGCATCAGCCGTGTTGTCCAGGAGCTTCTTTTGAATGGCTTCAACTACCACAGCATCCAGAGCATGCTGGCGTGTGTCGTCAAGCACCACGCGGTGATATGCGGCGAACTCCTCTTTTTCGGACTCCATGAGCCGTTCTAGAAAGGACTTGACGTTCGAAGGAGATATAGATATAATCAGCTCCTGAAGTGTGGTGATTGAACCCAAGAATGCGGTCTGGGCCAGATCGGTTGCACGTCGTATTCCTAGACCTCCGGCTGTTGTGGGAAGGGTAGCCTGGTCCCAATTTGCCCCGTCCAGATTCAAATTGGACACCCGATTCACGCACTGTCTCAGCTTATCGTCAAATTGTTGTAGAATGGCCGACGTATCTAGTAGTTCGCATCAAGAATAATGCAGGATGCGCATCGAGGGATTCCATCCTGGAACACCAGAGATCCATTAGCTCGCACTTCCTGTTTAGGGCGAGTTTTGCGGAGGCCGTTGTGAGGGGAGCTCCTAAAAGCTCGATGTTTTCATCAGTGCATAGCTTGATGTCAGGAAGCAGGCCCTGCGCCCGGCGTAAACACTCGTCACGAAAGGCGTAGTCGGATGACAAGACGTACAGCTCACACTTTGAAGCAATTAGTTGCAGTCCAGCAGCAGCCTCGCAGCCTCCTTTAACTCCACAACCCAGTTGAAAGGGGGCAATCCTGTCGATAATCGGCTCCATGTATTTGCGGATTAGCACTTTACACGCTAGCCGCCGCAGGGTATTCCCGACTGCTATCGGGCGGAGACCACCGTCTTTTTTCTTTAAAGCTACAAGATTCGCTCCATGGAAGACACTAAGTGCGAACCCTGGTTGGCGGCCATTCACGACAAGGTTGCAGAAGTCCGTCAGAGCAAAAAGGAGGGGGCAGATCTGATCACCCTTTCCAATAAGGTATTTTAATCGTGAATGTATTTGAATACCCGTCACATAATCAAACTTTATCTTGATTCTGCTATATGTTTTCACTTTGTATCGACATTTAGCCAGATCATAGTTTTCTTTCTCTAGCAGAGGAATATAGCAGCACGACCATGCATAAGCGGATTCAACAGACCAACAAAGAAGAGCAAATCCAAATATAACCACAGTTGAACTGACGCTGGTCTATTATTCGCGGTTGCCATATTAACACCCCGTTTTTTAAATGATACGTTAGCCGTCCAGGCCGCAAAAACGTGCCCCTGGCAAAATGAAAACATTATGCTACAAAGTACCTGCATTTTATCGCGATGGAAACAATTGCTATCAACTGAAACTTACCTACAGTGTCACAAAGTGTTGTATTAGTGTTATACTCTAGAGCATACGAGCTGGCGTCCCAATTTGCGGCAGAAAACAACATAAGAAAGCCGCTTCGATAAAGGTATTCCTCACAAGATCATCGTACCCTTCAGTGGGATAAGGCACGCACATCTCTTTTATTACCAATTTCCACTTCGCGATCTACTCAGTTTATATTCAATTCAATTCAATTCAAACGCACCTTTATTTTGTCAAAGGGAACATATTACAATATTTACATTTCACAAACCGTTACCTAGATTCATAGGACAGTCAAGTTACTTGTGTGCCCACATTTGCACCGCAAGTATTTTAAGTTCTCAGTGCCCTAGCCATCCGCCACGAAAACATGTTATTCACGCGATCCGTCTTTGCAATTTGTTTAGACGAGATGGTGTTACCGCTTCTAAGATTGTTCACGCGAATTGTAAAAAAATTAGATAAATTTTATGATTTTATAATTCGATTGTACATGCGATAGTCCGCTCTGGACTGCAGCTCCCCAATAGGGCTTATCACAAGGGAACTTTTAGCAACGTTACACCTTATTGAGACACGACGAATAAACTTCCTCTGTACACGCTCCATTGCTTCAATGTATTTGCCTAAATAAGGCCGCCAAACCTCACAACAATACGTAAACTTAGGAACAACTAAACTGTTATAAAGCCTTATGTAAAAATTGCAATCATTAATTATAAAACAGCGAAA
Source organism: Dermanyssus gallinae (assembly GCA_003439945.1). Classification (NCBI taxonomy): domain Eukaryota; kingdom Metazoa; phylum Arthropoda; class Arachnida; order Mesostigmata; family Dermanyssidae; genus Dermanyssus; species Dermanyssus gallinae. Next base: position 45,466 of record QVRM01000439.1, read on the forward strand.
TATTGTACTAGATATAAGAGAAGTTTGTCGGATAACTTGTGTTATATAAGTGCTAAAATCCAGTTCCGGTGTCACCGTAACCCCGAGGTCCCTAATGCTATTTAATATAGGGATAGCCTCCCCATGCAGCTTGTAGGTATGGGCTCCCTTTAAACACAGTACTGCACATTTCGGCACTGATATAAGCATTTCGTTATCCAAACACCATTTAGAAACTGCGTCAATTGCACTCTGTATAATTTGTCGTTCGCTAGCAGTGTTAGAAGGCCCGTATAGCTTTAGATCATCAGCATAAAGCTTATATGTTATCGAATCAGGTATAACGTTTTTAAGATCTAAAATAAATATGCAAAATAAAAGTGGGCCGAGGCTTGATCCCTGGGGAACTCCAGAGGGGCACCCTCCTGACTCACTAGCTACTGTTTACCCGAACGCAGAACTCTCTACAGGTAAGATAACTAGAAATCCATGACAATGAGCGAGTATCAATATTCAAGTACCTAAGTTTCTGTACAAGCTTTACATGGTTTACTCTATCAAATGCTTTAGAAAAGTCAAAATATACACAATCAAAAGTCAACTTATTATTTATCATAATGGCCCAATCTTGGGTCATTTCAACGAGTTGAGTTGCCGTGGATTTGCCTCTAGTAAAACCATGTTGGTTTTCATCCAACAAGCCTTTAGATTGAAGGAAATTAAAAATATGGTCAACTAGCAGTTTTTCAAATATAATACATGCGATTGATGATTGAGCTACCGGTCTATAATTATCTACATTTGACTTTGGACCCTTTTTATGTACAGGAGTTACGATTGACTGTCTAAAATTATTTGGCACAATGCCATCTTCATAAGACCTACTGAATATTAAAAAAAGAGGTTCTGTTATCACAGTCGCTACTTTTTTATAAAATATGGGTGGGATTAAATCTGGAGTAAGGCTGCACTTATTGGGTAGTTGCTTGATTTTCGTTAGAATATTATATTCTGATAAATCTAAATATGGACAGCCGTCACTCGAGGGTACGTCGATAGAATCAGCTTCGGTAGCTGAACCCCCTTGGGCAACATAAACCGACGAGAAGAAGTCCTTGAATGCATTTGCCTTAGAAGCGTCATCTACGAGGACTACCTGCTCTATATTTAAAGCCGCGATATTCTCTTTACCCTTTAATCGTTTATTTGCGTATCTAAAAAACGACTTTGTGTTTTTAAAATCAAGACAAGCTTCATCCATTATACGAAGTCGTCTAGTTGCTTTGCGCAACTTTTTTTCATACTGCACATTTGGCTCCTGATCTATCAGCCGTTTTAGATTGCTTACATATTTTCGTAAATTAGCATTATTTTTTGATTTGCCATTTCGCTTAGGTACAAATTCTTTAATTAGTAAATGTATCTGGTCAACAAAGTTATTATACATCGAGTCGATAGTATCACAATTTAAAAACAAGTTTCTCCAGTTTATACAGGCAAGTCTACGGCTTATCATTTCATAGTCCCCCTTCCAGAAATTATAACCTCCCTCGTCTTCCGTAGAATATTCAGCATCAAATAAAATAGTAAAAGAAATGGCATTATGGTCAGATGGGATTGGCGACTGAAATACTTGTATATCCTCAATGATAGATGGGTCTGAGGTTAAAACTAAATCGATAATGGAACCTATATTGTCGTTGTCATCGCTTGATATACCTAAGTTTATTTCGTCAGTGACCATTCCGCTAAAAGTAGGACTAGTAGTCACTTGGCTAACACTACTAGAAATGCTATTGCTATTGATGCTACTAGATAATTGATTAAAACTGTTATATATGGTATTATAATTACATTGACTAGCAAAGTTATTATAAGCACTACCTACAGTGGCAAATGAGTCACTAGAACTGATCTGCGAGGCCTCAAAGCCAGCGCAGTACAGTCTCCGAACTCCATTTCTCCGAACTCCACCCTACATGAATACAAAATGACTTCCTCGAAGAACTAGACCTCAGCATGAGCAGTCGCGGCCATCAAAGGTGATTGTGGAAGCGATTTCAGTGCGACCCACAGTCTTTGGAAAAGCAGGTCTCACTCAGGAATCGTGAAATCCTTCTAAAACGGGCAGCTCGGGCACATCTACAGCCCTTGAACGCCCCAGGATACAATTTCGATAATGGCAGACACAGAGACACAGATCAACATTAGATTTGACGTTTGCGGCAGAAGACTAACTCATCCGACTGGAGGATCCACGAGGAGCAAGAAACCCAATCCGCTCATGTCTACGTGACCTTCTCCGTCATTCTAGTTCCCTCCCAGCCTATTTTTTCACACGACGGCAATGCTTTCCTAGGCTAAATTATACCCGCCTACAAAAATCATTAAAAAGAGCCACTGAAAGTATTTATGTGAGAAGGTCGAAGGAAACCCCCGGGGAAAAAGCTACAAGGTCGTACGTACCAACCACGCACAACCGCCTCTACCAGAAAAAACAGCCTGACAGACTATAACTTTGCTTTTCCCACAGTGGCCTGCACTTAAAGAAACTTCAGATTGTACCTTCGAGTTAATCTCAATCTAAGAGATCAAAATCGTGGCCGAGCGCATACAGCTAAGAAACGCAACGGCCCAGATGCGGTCCCCCCGCAAGCAGTGCGCCTACTCCTAAAGAACCATCTGGAGGTATTCAAAAGACAACATACTTACCAGCGGGGATCTACAGCCTTCGCAAACGGCACGTCTGACCCTTATCCAGAAATCCGGTGAACCACAAGAAGAACACTCAGCGTACTGCCCTATAAGTATATTTTCCTGTCTATCCAAGACAGCTGAGCACGTTATCAATGGACGACTAGTTACAGAGCTAGAAGACAAAAAGGCGCTGTCGGAAAGCCAGCATAGATTCCGCGCCGGACACTCCGCACATTCAGTTATTATCAAAGTTCTCAACATAGCTGAAATACAGAGGAATTCATCAGTAGCAAACCGGTCGCACTGTCTGACCGTCCCCATTGTATTTGAATACCATCGACGTCAAAAACGTCAATTCAAATACAATCGACGTCAAACACGCGTTCAATGCGCTTTCATAGGACGCCGTAAACCAAGCACTTGTAAACAAATATGTGTTCCCGCAACCTACGACGTAATCTAGCGTAGTACCTAAAATATCTGCATACGAAGACGTGTGCTACACAGTCGCAGTCACAGCTAAAAGGTCTGTACTGAGACCAACCCTGTGGAATAACCTACGATGGAGTACTTAGGCTACCGCACCCCCCGGGAGTTTATTCTATTGCTTATACGGACGATCTGGCTCTAATTGTTACCTCGCGTGACAAGAAGCTGCTTGAAGGAACAGCTGACAAAGCCCTGGCGGATATCCGACAACACATTCACACGCTAAGTCTTGAACTGATTTCACATAAAACGGAAGCAATTCTTCTAAACGGTCTGAAGCGTCCACCACAGAATCTAAATTTACACCTGAAAGGTTATCTAGTAACACCCACGCCCATAGTCAAGTACCTGGGCGTGATCTTGGATAGGACTCTTACAGGAACGCCTCATGTGAGCTATGCAGCAAAAAGGCAGCCAAAGCCTCAGCTGAGCTATGGAAAATCCACGCACGGATCAAAGGAGCAACCGATTTTCGGCGCCGTCTTAGCATCAGTAATAGATAGCATAATGTTATACGCCGTACCCTTATGGAAGCGCACTACTACTAGAACTGCAACACGCCGCCTCCTCAACAAAACCCAAAGAACAACATAGCGCTCAACATAGCACAATCAAGTCGCACGGCTCCACAACAGCCATACAAGTCCTCTCCAGACAAGTTTCCCTGGAACCTGAGAGTTAAAGAACTGGCATTAAGAACCTGGCATCTCAATTAAGACCAGATGGAAGATATATTAATCAGCAGAACAGACAGTCTAAGCAAATGGAGCCAACAGTGGGAAGCAAGGCAGCCGGGCCATCCTGGATATTAGACAAAATACCTCCTGATCTCACAAAATAGTACAGCCTCAAACGTGTAGCCACCATGGCTAACAGGCCATGGTGGCTACTTTCAGCAATACCTACACCGCATTGGTAAAACTGACTCTCCTTTATGCCGCACGTACAACTTAGTGGAGGTTGAGGATGTAAGGCACTGCTACGAACGTTGCATGCCAGAATCCTGGATTATGGCAAGAAGATTCACAGAATCTGTTTCCGAGGTAAAAATAACCGCCACACGAAGTCGAGCAGTCTAAATGACAAGAACAGTAGCCAGGTGAAGTAATACAGCACTGCGGCCATCCGCCAACAAGGAACAAAGAGGAGGACTGGATTTTAGTAGGTTTGTGACATCTAGACTACCGTGGCTTTAACAACGACGCCTGGTGTGCATCCTGCATTTTACCAGGTAACCTCTCTAGAAAAAATGTTATACTCGTATTTCTTTGCGTTAACTATATTGCGTGTGCCTGTGCAAATATTCGGCTGATATAAGTTGCCCTACTTAACAGTTGTCAAATAATACCGTAGCCGGTTACTGCATTATACGTGTTCCAACAGTACATTTACAATGCAAATATTCATATGGGTATGCATTAATATGGCTGTGTTAACTGGCCGCGTAGTGGGCCCTCCCATACAGGTTTCAAAAAAACAAAAGCCTCGCAGCCGGGGTTTCGACGTGGCGCTCGTTTGGGCAAAAAACGTTGCTAATCGGCTAATTGCGGTTCTCATCGTACAGCAAGTCTACAGCGGTTGCCGTATCCTCGAAGAGGTAACGAAATGGCGTACTTATGCCGTCTAGTATAAGTACGCCAAGGCTTTAGGTTAGCCTTGGCGTACTTTTACCAGACGGTTCTTACGATGCTGATGTACCTTAAAGGTGTTCTACTTTTCGTATGATATTATGCTAGCTTGCCTTATATGTAGTGTATGTTTGCCTCACACGGTCACCTGTACGTTCAGGTTAAGTCAGGATGGTTGCCTCAGTCGTCCACAATCTACAGCGATTAAAATGTAAATGCCGTTTCACCGAAGTTTTTAAATTAATGTAAATTCAGATAAAATGTCACTTGTATTTCAGACCCCTGAATGCACACCGGCATCAATTAATGCCGCTTGAAAAAAATCCGCAGTACCCCATTATATAATATTTTTCCTTATCACCGCCATGACAAGTGATCACTGGAGGGGTCCGCTGCAGTCTACGAGGCACCTGGTAATCCGCTATTCAGTGCACGGGTTTTATCATTGCCTGTGCCAGTAGGGTAGATTCCACACTTTTGACTGAATTCCAGAAGCAAACGTTGCAACAAGCATTGTGAACCATCTGGATAGATACGGACATCGTATAACACGTGTAGAGCCGGAACGTGACCAATAAGGACGGCAGCGCCATTTGATTTGCATGGTGGTGTGAACAATCGGAACCATGAAACGATTTATATATTCTTTACCCGATAATATATATATGAATGTATATATGTATGTATATATATATATATAATACAAGTTAAAGGTTTAACATTTGTTAAGAGTAGCATAAGCGTATGCGTTCTTGAAGAAAAATTATATAATAATCTGGGATGTTTGCTTATAGCCAAATTGCTACAAGTTAACAAAACATGTTGTTATCGGTAGGCCTCATTTTCTATACTTGGCTGTCGGCTGTTAAACTGACACATTGTATCGATGTATTTTACCCCCCCCCCCCCTTGTTGAATGAAGAAATGTCTAGCCTGGCATTTTACAGGTTGTTGTACGGCGGCTCAATTGTAGTCCATATATGGTTAATGAAACATGCCGACAGATTGAAGTGATAAATCTATCACGATCTTGCAAAAAAGTAATATTTTGTACTTGTTTCCTAAAAACGCATCACAGTGAGTTATTTAAAGTGTCGCAAAACATGCGCCGAAGATCGCAAATACGCAATGAGAGGGGCATATTTTTTATGAATGCATGTTCGTCTGTATACAGTGCATGCATACGCAATCATCAAGCGGAAACCATAATTCTTTTAGGCAGGCCAAAAGCCTCTGCTTTAAAATCGGGACCATTCAAGAACCTTTGGGAAACAAAATGCATGTTGCTTTCGACGTGTATTTTGTTTTCCAAATTCAACTTGATATTCAATACAGTATACATAACGTCGTCTTGAAAATTATATCTGCGCTGTACTAGGTTATCTATAAATGTTATTTTCTAGCACACTTGAAGTGCCAAGTCGCATTTCGCGGTAGCGTCAGGAATTGTTTGAGGACAGTGCACATTACTTTGTCGATTTAATTTACGTTTAGCAGCGTTATTTTAATCGACGTAAAAGTAGTCTCTACATAAATCATCATACAAACAGCGTACATGTTCAAAATTTTACCACATGTGTTAAAGTGTAATTTTTTTGTATAATGCTTAGCAGTTCATCGCGGGTGTTCCAATCAAATGCGATTTACAAATATATACAGACTACATGGGTACCTCGGGTGTTAGTAAACTGTGTTCGAAATGCCGTACAACTTTTTTTGCGCTATTTCGGTTAATCTCTGGGAAACACATTTTCGCTTTCTGCCGTGTTTCGCAGTTAATCTACAGCCTTTCCACAATTGTCTAGCCCGGTGGTACAGTGCATTTGCGTGCGCCTTGCGACCGGAGAAGACACATAGTGCACATATGTTTAATCCCCACCGTTGAAAAAATTATTTATAGGTATATCTTACGAAGCAATGCATAAGCAAATCCGTGGACGTTAAATGTTGGCTGAAAGTCAGCCCAACAAAAGTCCGCTCATAATTCAAGCCGTTACTACTTTGTACATGCCACAACTTAACGCGACGTGTCCCAAATGTTCATATCCAGTGACGTCTAGTCCCACTATTTTTATTTGCATTCTTCTCTGTTCTAGTCATGTTTGTTTTTGCAATTGTAAAAGGCATTTCAGTTTTTTCGGCAAGTTACAGATATCGCGGTCGGGCCGGATTAAACAATAGTCGCTTTTTGGTCGCCCATATTTTTTGGTGAAAGGAGTCACTTTTTTTATATTTTACTATTTTTTTAATTATTTTTCTCCTTAATACTTTAAGGGTTGCTATGTTATTTTTGTTTTGCCTATTTTTGACTTAAAACGGCGAATAAGCCATATGAGGGACGGAGGATGGTCTAGTCTCTGCGTTGCCGTAGATAATGCGGATTCGGGGCGCAATCAAAGATAGTCTCGTTTGCTAAGCTGGAATGTTACTTTCAGGTGTTAACGATATGCTGAAGTAGTTGGTTTGACGTATTTGACATATTTACCCGTTCTTAAGATATAGTCCACTCACATAGGTGAACGGGTTCGATCCCCGCCGTTGCACACTTGTATTTATGAGGTCCGTCTTACGAAGCAATGCGAAAGCGAATGTCGACGTTAAATGCTAGCTAAGGGTCAGCCCGAAAAAAAGGATAAAGTCCACTGCGCTTGATCAATTCCCGAATATTTAAATGTTGTCTATAAATTTAGTTTATATATGTAGTCCTAGTTGTTAGGTCGCCCTCCATAATTATGTATTTTGATTTACTAACATACTTACCTAAACAAGCCTGTCGGCACGTTTTTAATGCTTGCAGCATGTCTACAACAACATTGTTTAAGGGAGGGATATACAAACAGGCAATGTAAAGTTACACATTGTCATTATAAATGTTGCTTTTGCCAGTTTGTACCATTCAGTTACGCGTACTGAAATTGCCACTCCTCATTTAGTTTTGCATAATATTGCTCGTAAGGTTTCGTAGAAGGGTAAGAAGACCGCGTAGTGGTACAAGCATTTCAGTTACGAACATTAAATCATATCCTTTAAAATTATCTTCAATACAAAGCCATATAAACGACTGTACATTTTCTCCATTTCATAGGAGACATTTATAGTAATCCTTAGATGCTTAGAAGGTCCCTCTTTCGCTATACGCCTGGGTCGATTATGTTGCGCTAGTCTCATTATATTGTGTGTGAACTATTAATGTTGCGTCTTCGTCAAATCTAGGTCGTTTGATGCCCTCCGATGCAATGCGCAGTGTGTATTTGGCATGAGCTGCCTCCTGTACGGCCTACTTCTTATCAACTTGGCAACTTTGACTTTTAAGCGCGTTATTTTATTTGTGCATTTCATGTGTGCACAAAATGACCATCCTCTTTTTGTGCAAATTTCATGCTTCGTCTCTATGTCGTCATGAGACACACACGTGCATGGATTAGATCCTCGCCGTTGCAAGTTTATATTAATAAGGCCCGTTTCACGGAGCAATGCGAAGACAATGCCGTGGACGTTAAATGTTGGCTAAGAGTCGGCCCGGAAAGTGTTTAGGGGCTGCATGTTTGGCGACTTACAAGGCGCTACTGTTGTTGTGTTTGCGACTGGCGCTGCTCAGCTGTGAGCTAGGTCTTTTGTTACCTGGCTGCACGTTTACCTACTCGTCTAAAGCATTTACAGCTCCTATTTAGACAGTCTGCACAGGTTGCCTTGAGCTGTATCGACTCTGTGACATTACGGATATCTCGGTGCAAACAGCGTTTTTACAACGGCTAGGCGTCTTTACCGGGATTCGATAGATAGAGTGTGTGTGTGTGTGTTTGTGTGCACGTTCTAGCTAAAGTTGTTCTAGGTCGTTCTTTCGCATCCTTGCTGGACCTGTCTTCCGCAAGTTACGCAGTGTGGGGCTGGATTAGCCTCGGTGTCCCCGCTAGGAAGCAGCATGAAAACCAAAGCTGCTGCTTATAGTAAAGTACAGCTGATATGAACCCTGGTGCACACATTCGCACTTTCTAATTTCTAATAGTAGTATTGCTGGTGGCAAAACACCGCATGCTGGCAATAGTGCAAATAATTATAATTAAATAAGTAATAAAGCAATAATTATAATCTTCATGAGCATAATAATAATAATAATAATAATAATAATAATAATAATAATAATAATAATAATAATAATAATAATAATAAGCTGTTGCTACAAGACGTTCAATGTGGGTTTACAATAGTGTGTTGAGTCTCCTAAGTGGAGATGGATACTGCGCAGAAGAGAAAACAAGTAGATATAATCGTAATATAAAAAGATTACCCGTTATTATAGCCAAAGGCACAGCCTGCGGTACACAATACCAATTGAGGTTTATCCCACGCAAAACGATGTATGCACCGTACAACAGTTTAGATGCGCATGTATGTTAAGAGCCGCATGTATGTATATAGATATCCAAAAAGAAGTGTATATATAGGTTAGAGACAGCGCGGTGTCCGTATATTTACATGCAATGTTTTCGCTAGGGCTTGGCACTATATGCTGGAGATGTCATCGAGTCAATTGACGGCGTCCGGATCAGCGAACTAAGCTACAAGAGCATCACCAATTTTCTGCTCGACACTTCCGAAAAATGTTATAAGGTAGGACGCGATTTGATGGGCCTATAAGCGATGACGATAGATACTATAAAAGCCAAGGTTTGAACCTAGAATAGCCGTTCAATTGTTATTGGCCTCCACGGCAACATATTGTTTTAGAACAGTCAGTTGACCGCTCAAGCGACCGTTGCAGCAAACTGTAAGATTATTTTTAGTATCCAAGGTTATCTTCTCTCTTCAAATTTAAAAATAGCTACGAAGTAAGACTGTGTTTTGAATTGTTACACGAGAGTGCTGTATAGGCTTTTTCATGTAAGGCTTTATGACTAGCTATATCTGATGCAAGCAAGCTTTTCTGTTCACTGTTTAGCCTTTAAGGTATTTTAAACTTAAATGCACGTGCATTTGATCTGCTTAAGACGGACATGGGAAGAGCCATACAGTCTTAGCTTGCAATCGCTAAACTCAATTTTTTAACATGGTTTTTAAATGATTGTTTTATTATGAATATATATATATATATATATATATATATATATATATGACTGCAAGCAAAGAGACGTCACGTTTCTTGTTTTACTGTCGAATATATAGCTTTCTGACAATATACATTCTTTTGCACTCAGATAACAACGTTAAAAATAACTTCAATAGGAGTCCCTTCAGTGCGTCTGGAAGTCTTTCGAACATAACTATACTTATACAGAATTAACGTTATGCGTATATGATGGGATTTCGCAAAAACATATATATATATATATATATATATATATATATATATATATATATATATATATATATGTATACGACTCCGGCACTCGAGTGTTCCGTACTGACCTGTTGCAGTAATATGCGGCAGGCTGCCTATAATCTGCCGGTAGCAACTTCGTGACCCAGGTTTTAACACTTGTAGCACGACAAGGATGATCCAGCTTACCTAACAACTAGATGCACTTCATAGTAAAAACACCTGGATCGGGAGAACTCGAGAAACTCAGAGGAGCTCTATATAAAGAAGTCCCGAAGAACTTGTTAATGACTATTCCCTTATGCGTCTCTTTTGCCTGGCCTAACTCCAACCAACTTCAAGGCTTTTAAGCAGTCCTCACCTGTAAAGCCTCGGTCTTCTACTTAAGTGATTCGAGCCCAATAATAATTTGTTATTCGTCATTGCATTTGCAGTCAGAGATATGGCGAGGATCTCCTTGAGCTTTAAGTTTAGCCAGCATTACCTCTAATGTCCTAGCTCTACTGGAGCACAGACATTGCCGCAAACCATGGTGCGCCCTTCTCCCACGTGAGCATTCAGTGAGCTTTTGCCTTTTTATGAACCTCCGTTGATGAAAATGCAGTAAGCTACGATTTGAGAAGGCGTCCTCATATTCACTGCTGCCTTACGCCCTGCCATCGCTAATTACTCCTTTGTTTTGTTCGACTCTTAGCCTCCCTGTTTATATGTGTTTGCTAATTTTTACATGGATTGCAGGCAATAGGTTGGACTAAAACGGGTTGAGGTCTCGATTTTTTCTAACACGAACATCTAAGCATGTCAATGAAAATCTCAGTTAACACTGCTTCACGGTTTCAGATATTAATGCTAAAACAAAACTTGTATTTGTTGCACAGCTCGCTTTTCCGTGAGTAGAACTGTCGTAACTGCAGTGTAAATATGAATAAACCATATTTTATACAACATTAGTCATTGAAATCTTGCGTCTAGTTTACTTCTTTATGAGCGCAATTAGCTTATTTGAACTGTATTCACTCCCGCGGGGTGGATGATGTAAGCATGTCAGTCAGAACTTGCAAACGTTATCACTTGTCTTTATATATATATATATATATATATATATATATATATATATATATATATATATATATATATATATATATATATATATATATATATATATATATTAATAAAAGGCAAGTCCAATTTCATTCTTACAGATCGGCCATGTTGCGATGTCTGGATTGCGACTTTACATGCGAGAAGCAATTTTTTTAACTGAGGTCGACATTCGACAAGCCTTCGATCGGGCTTGTAATATAAAACGACAGAACTTGCAATCCTCAACTTCAGTTGCAAGTATGTCTGGGACACTAAATTCGTATAGTCTGGACTTAGGTCCCTCGTTAAAGAGACAAGAAGGAAATTCGAAAAAGGGCGAGCACCACAGAACCTGTAGACAACTGCACGAACAATACAGCACTAAAAAGCTGTTTAACATACCAGAGGGAAAAAGCTCGACTTCAGTTTCAAACCCACATGTGCCTGAAACGGAGAAAAGCGCACTGTCCCAGTGATTAGAAGAAGGGTACAAATTGAACAATCTTATCAGGTCAAAAGTACATATTTACTTATACCACGTGGCTAACACAAAATGCAGAAATTGCATAAAACTGTTTTGTGAAGGAATAAATTATTTTACTGCTAAATATTAAGTCTGCTCCTTAGATAGGCATCGGTGTGCGCTGTACGGCTAAACAAATAGAGTGCATTTAAAGTTGACAGGTTGCTACATTACTTCGAAATCGAACGGTGCAGACGTATTCTCATAGGTCTGTGGATTGACCATGTATGAATTCTGGTGGAGCCTGGTATCCACCCACTCGACGAGCGGTGCCTATCTCCTGTTTCGCTTCTTGCTTTCTTTATAACCATAATGCACTTCTTAGTTTCCTCATTATTCTAGGCTCTGTCCGGAACAAACTAGAAATCAAATGTGTTTAGGGCAAACTAGGTTTTTTTCACGCTGCTCGTTTGAATATCGACCAAACGATATAGGCAGCGTTTTTTTCTGTTTGTCATAGGGTCCATAACATCCAAAGGATTTGCTGTTAAACTGTCTACCTTTATTTTGTACCTAAGGTGGCTCGGATTATATGCGTAGTAATCGTATACAAGCCAAGTTTAGATTGTCTTAGAAATGCTTTACAATAAAAAATAATTGCAACGCGTTCGGTCACTCACCGTGCGATCAAGGAGCCGCTGCGGACACCTAATATTCGTCTATTTTCAAATACAAAGTCAGATAAAAACGTGAAACATGTTTTATGTGAGACAATTAATATTAGTGAAGGGAGGGTAAATAACCCGGCGAAATGTAGCAGACTTATTAATGGATACATGTATTATGTAAATGCCCAATAAAGGCGGGAAAAAAGGCGATTGTTTCTATTGTTACACAACAGTCTTCTTAGAAGGTCTTTATGACATTGCCCTGCGACAGCGCGAATGTTTTTATCATATTTTCGCAATCTGCGTACGAAATAGACCCTTTGTTACAGAAAGTACGTTTAATACGTTTTAAGTAATACGTTTAATAAATGTTTATCTAAGAATTTTAAGAGAGACATATTGTGGTGACAACTGTATATATATGAGCAGTAGTGAGTAGTTTAACATTACGTGATACTTACATTATGTTGACACATCTGGAGTGGGAGCTCGATCTTTGTGAAGCTAGAAGAGCGGCCCCTCTTGAGACAAAAACGGGACAATATCTTAACATGTCTGCACCTGGAGCTCAAAGGTTCAAAGGCAGTGACACAAAAACCACAACAAATTAAGAAGATAACAATAAATTAAAGGAGCTACAACCCGTGCTTAAAGTAAGAACCGTTTTGATAATCAAAGAAAACCACGACGATCATCTTGCAACATGTTTATTTTTACATGAACGCTTAGATCCTATTTTAAGTTTAACATATTTCCAACCTATAATCAGGCACTGATCATACGGTAATGGCAGCTTCTGAATTTCATTATCATAACAGTTAGATTTGTTAACCTCTCTAGCACAACCGCCAGGTCGCTTCGGTAAGTGCGGTCGACTTAAAGAAACTGCGTCGCGCAATCCAAATCGAAAGACTTGGCACGCTCAGGACAAAAATTATTTTAATTCCCGACAACGCTTGTTCAAACGCTCTGCCGTTGGTTTCGTGAACTCAAGATTTATGGCACCATGTGCACATAGCCGATGATGATGATGTCAAAGTGTCCGTGCAAAAATAGTAGGCAAGTCAACCGGCAGATTCTACAGAGATAGATTTGAAAAACTAGTGGAATAGGATACGATATGATAATCGCCGTAATATAGGTGCAGTTTGTGTCGAAGGGTAGCTTAAGATACTACATGTAAGTGTTGACTTGGCGCAGTGCAGAGCAAAAGGCTTGGCACGCTCAGTGCAAGGATTATTTTTTGTAGCCACCGGACACAGATATAAATGTTTAAATATATTTAGCCGTATAGCCTGATATTTGCTACGAAATGTTAGGTACAGTAATAGAAGCACACAATCAAACCCAACATGTAATACCCTTGCACAATGTAATAGTCATAGATTCAATAGTTATCTCTTACTTTTGACTATTTATTTACTATTTTCCTCTATCTGAAGTAATCCGACAATAATCCATCTTTGTAACTGAATTTTACAGGTATATCGTATTCATGCTGATTATTCCAAAGATTAAAATGGGAAATGGCAACTAATCCTAGCAAATGCATATGATTATATCACTTTCCACATTTTTCTCGTTAGGTTAGCCGGCATTTTTTCACCAATTTGTGCCCAGCCTGACACGGAATATTTTTTCTGGACATTGATGAAAAAATGAAACGGTTTTCAGTCCTACTGTCCTGCCGACGGAGACCAGTTTTATACAATTTATCTAATAATTGGCCGATAGTAGCTAGCTGGGAATTTACCTTGTGGAGAAATAGTTACTTAAATAGCTGAGTTTTGCAAATGAAGTAATTAATCCTTAGCGACGCGTTGGTCAAATTTGTAGCACTTTTCACAAGGTGTCTAGATACACAACACTTCACTCGCATAGAAGCTCTCCTGGAAGTGACGCAGGTGCACAGCTATTCGGCTCCGTACGGTCATCCTTTTCACTACAGCTGGATGCCACTGTTATTGTTGTCGTCAATAACAATAATGCCCCTAGTTGACCCTAACAGTACAGGTTTCGTTTTCCCCTTGGGAGTTTTTTTTCTGTTGAAAAAGACTACGGCTATCTGTCCATAGACGACAGTGAAGAAGCATTTACTGCCACACAGGAGGTACTCGCGTTTCCACCTGATTGTCGGCGTCCTCGTAGACAAGGTTATCTCGGCCACTTTTGTACTACAACGAACACCTTGCAGCATCAACAGCACCAATATCGGCTATTGTTAGAGAAATGTGTCCTCTTAGTCTCAATAACGTAGGCCCCACAGCTACTTTTACTGGCTATCTATTTGTTGTTGGCAAATTGTGCACTGACTGCTGGGACCCGGCTATTATTACTACTTCCGATGTTGTCTGCCAAAAGCTGTGCACCTAATGGCCAAAAATAAGGTATCCAGGTAAAGATGGTTAAGATTAGGACAAAAACAAGTTTATTATTCGTTTGCGTACTGTGGCTTTTGCGTTTGCTTGTATGCTAACTTCTGTGTTTGTTTAACTGCATTCAAAACAGTTGAGACCGTGAATGGACTCTAAATGATTGTACTCCTGCAGCTCAGACCATTTACATTGCATTGCTATTCGAAAACTTGCCACTGAAAGTGACATTACTTACATTGCAACACCCTTGCTATTAATAACTGGGTTGCACAAAAAACAAGTGCTCGGCATTATTTGTAATGCGTCCGTGTTTTGGTGGAGTGTCCGTCGGGTTACTACGGAGTACGGATGACGACCACACCTGCAGTCGGCCATAATTGCAGTCGTGACTGCATGAACAACGTTAACAGATGACGACAATGACAACAACGACAACAACGACGACGACGACGACGACAACAACAACAACACCAACGGTTTTTGGACCAAGACAAGGTGAGGGAAGCAATTGCGTCCCTACGGTTGCGAGGCGATAGAACCGAGGCGAAGAAAGCAGAGAAAGGCCGCGAGCTGGAACACGTGGAAGCGACGACGTTGATAAAACTGGTGTGCGTTATTGGTACGTTTTTGGCCACAGAGCTTTATCCCACTACCTATACGACTAGCATGTTTGCTTGAAAGATACGAATCGTCGGTACAACGACGGGAGAACGGCCAATGGATTGATATCTTCCGAGAGCAGTTACTGTTGGCGCTGTCTTCTACCTCTTCGTTTGTGCATGTATATGTTGGCGTATACACACAAATACGTTTGATTTGCTCATCAGGCAAAGGTACCGCCCTTCAAGAACCAGGAATAAGCATGATGCAAATGAACAAAGTCAAAGGTTTACCGGTCAGGTGTACTACTCAACACACATTTTCTGCACAGATGTCCCTATGGAATCGCTTGCACGGCTCCTCACACTTGATATAGGCGCACCACTTATCGGACTCATTAATACCTCATTTGTTACACAGGATGCGCTGAAATCCGTGCACTTTCACACAGCCACGCGCTGATTAGTCCTGTACAGCTTCTCCCAGTCATCGTTAATCATCATTCTTGTCTCGAAAAGAAAACAGGGTTAATTTCCGTTCTCCGTCGGACTCGAATATGTCCAATATCTATGATATCCATCTCTTTTTATTAAGTCAGGTTGTGGAAACGTCGAGATGGAAACATCGGGACAAGGGTATGTGGCAGGATTTTAGATCTTAAAAAAACATATGATATGGTGGACAGAACAAAGTTGTATCAAATCATGTTAGAGGAGGTTTTGGAGAGAAGCTGGGTGGAGTTACTAGGAGAAATGTATAGGAATAATACGGTAAGTATAATAATAGCAGCCGAACAATCTAAAGAGTTTAGAGTTGCTAAGGGGGTCAGACAAGGCTGTCCGTTGTCATCGGTGATTTTTGTTTATCTATATACTATGTATATAGAAAGAATAGCGCGAAGGATTAATAGAACGGGTTTGGGATGGCAGATAGGGGGAAAAAGATCCTTATATCAAGACACCTGTGCTGCTTTTTGCGGACGATATGGTAGTGTCAGGGCGGGGTACTAGCGAAGTTCAACAAATTTTGAATGCATGTGGGGAAGCAGCGGAGGAACTGAGCATGGCGTTTAATAAAAAAGCGCAGTTTTCGTATTTAATGGGACTAAGGTGCAAAGAAGCTTGTAGTACAGGAAAAATAATTGGATTATTTAAGTCAGTACAAGTATCTTGGGGTGACAATGACTACAGGGGATGATTATTTAGAGGAAGAAGAGATAATAAGGAGGAAGAAGGCTGAAAGAGGAAGAAATGCAGCAAGGTGTAAGGGCCTCTGGGGGTTTAATAAATATATAGTAACAAGGAATATATGGAAGGCCATGTATGCGCCAGGATTAACCTTTGCTCATGCCTCTCTGGTCCACAGCGCAGGGTTGAGAAAAAAGTTAGAAACAATACAAAGAGAGGTGATAAGAATTGCATTGGGTTGCCGTTTTAATTGCGCCAAGGAATTCCTTAAGGGGAAAGGGGGAATGTCAACATTTATACAAAGGGAAGTACAAAGTAAGCTTAATTTTAGTAGTAGGATTGAAAATGTCTCAAATAAAAGATGGGTTAAACAGAAGCAGCTAGTAAAGACGGCACTTAAAATTAAAAAATTATTTAATAATGCGACATTATTGGCCAAGCTAGGCTTTGCGTATCAAACAGGCCAAATACCTAAGTGTAATGCTTGACATAATCTTGAGCTGCATAGCCCCATTATGTAACCATCAATAAAACACGTCAAGTGGCAAGCAGCTGAGACCAGGCTAATGCCAAAAACAAAGGACCTTTCGGATAGAAAGCACCATTCTCTACCACCAGTTTTTGACTCAACTCTGCTCACGAATTATCAGCGTAGAAGGAATACCCCGGAGAGCTGGGAAACGAAATAGACTTGAACGGAGCGAGAGCCACGGAGAGACTACGTACTACCTAGGCCAAGTTACCACCAGTTGTGACAGCTTCCAGATCTACATGGTGAAAATTAAGAAGATTGAGGTAGGTACGTGTGTCGTGTACGACGCCGGCAAAACCGATGACGTGGATCACACGCATGCAGGGCTCTCAATGGCATGAGGCAGGCACGACTGATGATGCACGAGGCAGGTAGCCGTTGTTGACGTCTACACAGCCCACGGAAAGCAGCGCTTGTAGGTATTGAGGGATTCTCGACGTTCAAGAACTAGTAAAAGATAAAGAGCTTGCTCTAGTTTGTACGCTTTGACCCTTCACGACAGAGGTGGATTGCATTTGCTAGCCGTGATCTTTCGCAAATTAATTTCAATTTTTAGTTATAGACTTTCAGCGCTTTCTACATAAATATAATACGTTTCATCAATTTTGTTTTAAAATGTCACAATTAGAATCTCCGGCAATCATAATATAAATCATTCTGCGGGGCATAAAAGCGAACAATTGTTGTGTCGTACAATATATATATATATATATATATATAGATATATATATATATATATATATATATATATATATATATATATATATATATATATATATATATATATATATATATATATATATATATATATATCTCGCACCCCTTTCTTTTTCGTCCTTATTGCTTGGACATAATTGACCTTATTGATTGAGATTAAGGCACCACTTCATTTTGTTACAAACGCCTTCGGAAAAATATAAAAGCATCAAGATTAAAATAATACTTCGCATACAACCTTGTAATTGATTCTAGCCCTTCAACGTTTCACGGGAAAGACCTTGAAGAGGTACACACAAGATTTTGTACAATGTCGTTGCATTTATTTTTACAATGCATACAATTCTATGTTTCAATATTTTTTCAATGCATACAATTCTATTTTTCAATATTTTTTCAATGCATACAATTCTATTTTTCAATATTTTTTCAATGCATACAATTCTATTTTTCAATATTTTTCTATGCATACAATTATATTTTTCAATATTTTTTAATGCATATAATTATATTTTTCAATATGTCATATTTGTCCGACGATTGCATTTTTTTAAAATCTACGAGTAAAGCCCAAAGACCCGATAAAATTTCAGTGGAAATACTTAAAAATGAAATCGTCCTGGTCATACTGCCGGATGTAATATGTTGCGTTAATGCTCTGCGCTCACCCCGTATCTAATAACTATTATAATACGTGTGATTTCGCCCTGCCAGCTCTGTCACTTTTACCCTGGCGTTGCTACCAATTATTCGGTTGATATATTCTTTTATGTCACTCGTCGCTTAGTTGGAGTCGAATTACAAACAAAGCTCTATATTGCAATCTCTTTGATATATCTTTATCGTGACTTTTCCTGCGAGAATCACTGGTCATTTCCGGTAGCTAACTAGCAAACAACAGCGAACACAGGTTTCCCACTAACTAATTACAACAAATAACTTTCCACGCTGATTACAACTATCAACTTCCACATGCATACATCACTATTATATGAATTCTCTCCCCTCAATGACAATACAGTTCTCCTCTATCAGCACCGTTTCGTCAATATTATTCCATCAATAAGGTAATTTATTTGAAGCAAGATTCAAGTAATAATAAGATTGAAGAAGAAATATTCTCACAGTTGTATTGAACTATGGTTAACGTTTCCTCCCACATTGTGGTCCTCTGGCCATTCCTTGAGCAGTTGCTAAGATTAAGTTGTTGATAGTTATCATTGGCGTCACAGAAAGCTACTTCGAATAATTCGCCCGATCTCTTCTCTCGTGGTGGTGGTCGGCCTCCTTTCGATTTCTTTGAGGTTCTTTTGACTTTTTAGAGGTTTCTTAGAGTTGGTTTATCGCCCATATCCCACCTTGTGTGAGGAGTGGCAGAGATTTTCGCGGCCTGTTGGCTTTATCGGATGCTTGTTCTGCTGGGCCTGTTTTCGCCGTAGCGGCTGGGCATTGTGTCCTGGTGTCCAAAAAGGTTGTCGCACGCCATGCAATGCCCTTTGATCAGGCTTCTGCCAAGTTCTGCACGGATGTGTGTGGTGAATAAATGCCTTTGTGCATTAGATAGCGGTGTCGATCACATCAATGTTTTAGTCCTGGCAACGAGTAATCAGTAGTTCATTAGCATTATATGATATACACTCTTTATGAAATTCTGGCATTGTTACTTTGTTACACTGTTACCGCTATAGCACTGGCATATTCGGCCTCTGTACCTCCAAACGAGCCACAAATGTTGCCACAGTTAACAAGAACTTTTTTTTTTATAAGACTAACTGGAAAATGCGGTTGCACACGCGGTCACCACAGGAGGGAGCAAGAGTGGGCCGGTAGTATGGGGCTCCAACCCACTAAAAACCAGTCGTGTCCTCGTCCCCCGACCTGAGTGGGAACTGCTTGCGCATCTCATCAAACAGTCAGGGGGGGCGAGTCTACCACTCCTGGCGGGTGTGTTCCTCGGGAGCCACGGAGAGGGGGGGGGGCGTAGGTGGTCGCTTGTCTTCTGCTGTAAAATGGCTCTAAGTTGACAGGAACTGGTCTTTCTCAGACTGCATACACTCGTTGTGCGGCATGCAGGGTCATATGTATTTAATGCGTGTTTTCAACGGAAAAACATTGCTTATCTTGAAATACGTTCTGTACGACTCTTGTCTAGCGGTTACTCTATGAACTAGTGTTACTGTAGTTTCACGGTAGTATTTCTATCGTCGCACAAGTATGTGTTGCTACTATTATCGCCTCGTAATATTCAATATAATAAAACACATAAATCGCAATGGGATTATACAAGGCCTTACATTTAGCCATTCCGTAAAAGTCGACTTTCTCTTCAACTTCATCAAGGTTATCAAACCAATTATTTCGGTACTCTCTTGGTTGGCAATCTTCTGAGAATGCAGCATTTAGAAGTAAGAGTATAACAGTATAATAATATAATATAATACAGTGCAATTAAGTTTAAAAGCATCCTAAGCATGACGGATATTATTCGCCCACTTGCTGTTGATATCAATGCTTAAAAGAGCGCATTTTCTCAAATTAATTTACAACGACAATCACATGTTTTTTATCTCCAGATTGCAGGCGTTACCACTCTTACCTTGAAAAAAACCTTGCAGCTTTGAGCGACATAAACATCAAGTGACACCGCTTGTATGCTGTATGACGTTAAAGTTGCCACTGACGTGCACTCCGTAACAACTAAGTAAGTTTTCATTTAATTTTGTCATTTAGTTACACATAGATTTTCAGCGCTTACCACTTGGCTACAGCAGAAAAGCAACTCTTTTTCTCGTGGGTATTAAACAAATGATTGACGCAGCATTTTCATGTTGAAGTCTAAGCAATATCCTCTGTCCTCAATTGTTATTGGCCGATTTTGGACAAAATCTATACGAATGAATAAAGGTTCCATCACGAAGGCTCCATGAAATTGAACCTAATTGATTTGATAAAGTCACTTATCGTGCATTTTTAGAAATACCATTATATCAGTATTAAAATATATTTTTCAGATATCTTAAATATTCTTGTTTTTTTGTTACTTGAAACATCTCAGACTATTTGACAAACACCATGTATATATACGAGCTCTATCCGCATATATTTCTACGGTGCGAATGAATTACAAGCAATTGACCAGTACCACGCTTCTCAAGTCGGCTAGTGCTTTGATGGGCAACTGGGTTGGTTTGGCAAAGTTAATGAAGCGTCCACATATAGCAGCGCAGAAGAGAGACTTTCTCGCCGTACGGACTAGTAGTGAAAACCGTGGAGAAAAGCGGAAAGCAATCGCGTCTGCTTCCAACCCTTCTGGGATCATCGTCTTTCGAGCAAGCGTATATATCTATATAGATAGATATAAATATATACATAGAGAGGCACTGCTTGAGTGGATCCCCATAGTTTATGCTTAGCTACTCTGAGCTCGAGAGCACACAAAAACGAGCAAATAGAGGAACATAGCGAAAGAGTAGGGAAGGGGTAGACGCTGAACACGAGGTGCAATTCGTTCCACTGAAACAGACACAATATGGTGATCGACTTCTTCCCGCTTTGCCAGCATTCCAATATACTACAAGCGCCAGAGCGAGCGTACGTAACAACCATACCAAGTGACCCAACTGATCGGTGGAGTATAACATAACAACTTACTGAAAGGTGCCGCAGTAATGCCGCCCGTTTTCATACTTCACGTACAGACTTTAAAATCACTACAGCCTACGTAAGCTCTCGGTGGAATCCCGCTGATGCTAAACGGAGTTATTCAACAGTGCAATATCAATCGTTGCACATCAACAATGTAGAATATTATATGTTATTGTGGTATTTTGTAGGGCACACGGTTAATCGATTATTGCTTGCCTCTGCCGCTTCCTTATATATAGTGAATTTAGATTGAAAACTTACTATAGTTTGCGATATTCACTACGGCCCATAACGTCTACGGCGCTCGACTGTCAGACATGTCAGACATTCGTGTGTTGGTATAACAAGCGCAGCGCGCCATGTTTAGTCATACAACCCATAATTTGATCAACCAATTGTGTATGTATTATCAGCATAGCGGACTATTGCTGTGTTCTTACACCTACCAGAGTGGCGCTGCACCCTTAAGTCGTAATATTTATTTCTGTGCGGGTTTGCCTTAAATAGTTGCGAAGGCAGGTGAGTGTGCCGATAGCACAACATTACTCTGCAGAGAGAAGAGTGCAGGCTTTTGGTGTTAGCTTTATTACGGCTTTATTGCAGTCTAGTTTGAGCGCCCGAACGTGACATCCACGACCACAAGCCCTATTGGTAGTCACCCAGCCCTACATCTTCTGCTGCCGGATCTACGCAGACCACTGGCAGCACTATAAGTGCCGTCTTCGTAGTGAGGCGCACTGCGATACGATCGTCCTCGTAGATACGACCGTCTAGGATCAGGCATATTACGAGAACGTGTTTGACTCAGAAGGATAAACGATGCTAGAAGTAGAAATGTCTTTCCTCTCTCTATCTCTCTGTCTCGTTCTCGCCTGTATGACTTCTAAGCAGCTGGCATTTTACAGCGTTCAATACTTGAGAAGCTACTACATTTCTACTTCTATTCAACCGACATGCATGCCGGCCTTCCACTACAGCTTGTTCTATTCAATTTTTCAGTGTCACTGAAACCCTACTGACGCTACTAATACAACTCGGTGGTGTTATTGTTAGCCGTCTTTAGGTGGAGATTTGTCTGGATAGGGCCGATTGCACGGAACTGGTTCTGCCGTTACCAATAACTTATTATTCGCTTATATATAATAGATAAATACACATGTCACCCTTTAATATCAGGGCGGCTTAGGGCGGTAACATATAGGTAAGTTAAGTATCCATATCACCATTGTATCATCCTCCAACACTTTCTAAATAAGTGTGTTCTTTTAGGATAAGCAGTTCTATGTAATGTTGACCTGGTCCTCTCCTAAATTTGGTCTTAAAGCTAAGGACTTCGACAGGTCGTTACATCTGAACCTTTTTAATAATAACACTAAAACTCAAGTTACTTTGTAGTTTGCCTTGTATACATTTTGATACCCTCTTCCCCCTCAACTAAATGGCGTAATTAAAACGGCAATGCAAACCTTGTCATTGCTCCTCGTGCTGCCCCTACTCCTTCTAACTTCCTCTCAAACTCCGCGTTGTGGACCAGAGTGGCCTTTGCAAATGTCAATCCTGGACTTAGATACTCCATTTTTCTCCCCTGTAATACTAGCTGTCTCTCACCTTAATTTCATTAATATTGAACTTGCCCTCATTTTTTATTAAACATTCTGTCCAGTTCCCTCGCTGCTTCGCCACATGCATTCAGCATTTCCTAAACTTCGCTGTGTCTTGCCCTAGCACTAGCATATCGTCAGCAAACAACACCATTGGTGCCCTGATAAATGTATCAATTTTCCCTATGTCTACTATCTGCCATCCTAATCTCATGCTATTAAGCATTCGGACTATATCTATATATGCATAGAAATAACCACTGATGACAAGGGACTCCACTACAGACTGCTTGTTATGTTTGCCGTGGCCATATTTCATTTGTTTTCAAACTAAAAAAACCCTGTCACACGCTTTATTCCGGCAATTTCGGTGCTATATTTTTCCGTTGAGCTAACCCTCCAAGAGTCTTCTACGGCTTAGATATATAACCGAAATTCCTCAACACCATACGCCATTTTTTATGTTTTTTTTTTAAGTTGTAATCTCAGTGCAAGTTTTTTGCCTTTTATATACTCGCCAATCGTGAACTCTATTGTTGGCGTCTATGAAGTTGGTACAATACTGTTCTGCCTAATGCGTGCGTTCGACGACCTGTTTATGTTCCTACTGTTTCCACCGTTTCTCTCTAATGTTGCCTCATTTATTAGATTATTCTACCATCCTCGTTCATGTTCATTTTAGTATAACTGCCCGTTATCCTAAGTTACTTACCCAATTATCAAATTTACCCTTTTACGCTTCGCATGGGTTTCTATGCTCCCTGTGTGTACTTCTAGTCGTGAGTCTAAATATAAAAAAATGGATGACGCTTGACTCTGCTAGTTGTATCAACTTTGTGACTTCTGTTTATCAAGTTGTCCATATGCGCTTCACATCTCGCAGACAATTGTCACACCTTTATCCTGATATTCTCAAGTAGTTTTTGTTCTCTGTAAATAGCCCTTTCGAGTTCAATGGCGTTCTATACACCCCGACAACTGCCCATATTGTTTCTCCTAGTGCTTTTTATACCTTAAGATCCCTATTTTGACAGAGCCGACTTCATCAC
>QVRM01000440.1:0-49229 GCA_003439945.1 Dermanyssus gallinae
TTTTTAGTTTGCATGTATCAGGAGATTTGGACTAAACACCACACGTCAGTAGGAAAATTCGTTCCTACACTTTCCCTATTCAGCATTTAGCTATTCACAGATCGGTCGCTTATGGTGTATGTGGTCAGACGAGACAATTCTAGAAACCCTACGGGTATGAAGTCAAGAAGCCAGCAACAGGGCAGAATCCGTGACCGCCTCGCAAGTGACGCGTATACAACACTCACACATATTATTTTCGCCAATCTGCCATGACAGTGTCTCTTGACTTGGAAGTACAGAAACTCCAATAAGAATAATAATAATAACAACAGCAAACGTGTGACAAAGCAAGAAAAAAAAGTACAGTAGTCATGGTAATAGTGAATGTAAATGAAATCTACACTCAGGGTGATTCAGTGTTGCAACTGTGATGACTGGTGCAGTAATACGCAGCAGAAACGTGCGTCGACTTAAATGACAGTGAATGATGCCCGTAACAAAAGAATACTACGAGCTGAATGATGTCCGCTTTGCCAGCCAAACTGATCGGACACCAACAACAGCAAGGCAGCGTCTAGGGTATTCGCTTTCTATTTCATTGCTGCAGCGTTGGCAGCGTTTTCAGCTGTGTTACGAAACGGCTCTGCCCGAAGTCTTTGGCCGTAGCATTAGCAGTAATAATACTAGTAGTAGTAGTAGTGGTAGTAGAAATACTAGTTGAAGTATTTCGATGGGTTAGTAAGATCCCAGCTGATGCTGCTCACGGTCACACGTGAGGGTTACACACGGCAGCTGATCTGAATACGCGTCCTTCGTTCGGCCAACGAGACCGCATAGTTGAAACGAAACGACAGCGCGGCGGTTGCCCACTATCACCTATACGTCTCTCGACGCTTACAGCTTACTACACCCACATAACTCGATCGTGTCGTTCCTTGAGCGTTCCGCATCGGAGTACGATCATTAACACGGAGTGCGGTGCGGTCAAATCCAGCCCTTCGGTGCTCGAAACGCTTAGCCTGGAAAAGGGCAGATCCAGAGCATCATTGGCTGCACCTCGTGTCTTTACCATGAGGAGAGGCCGGAGAGGAAAACAGAGACTTGAGGAAAACAGAAGCAGTGTAGTGCAAGATGTCCGACTGGCTACTAGTCGTTGGTCGACCAGTCGAATCGAATGTCGGCCCTAAAACATGAACTATTTTATTTTCGATCCGATTGCGTTAAAGTGGCGCACCCGCAGCACGTTGGTCCCACCCAACACTCGCATCAAGTGTGCCAACTATACCATACGCGACGGCCCGTTTCTTGTCCCCGTTGTAGGAGCAACACAAATGCGATACTTAACAACACAAATTGCTCTATTCCTCTCACCCGTTCGATTTCTATCTGTCTGGACGCTGAGCAGATTTCAGGCTATGTCTGCCGCTTTACTTCTGAAATAGTACGTAGATAATACATTCGGAATCTCACTCTGTCTATGTGTTCGGACGTAGGCGTTTTGTATAGTCGCCCTCGTAGACTTCGGCATTACCACCCAGCCAATTCCGTCATGTTACGTCCCGCTTGGGCACCCCAACCTCTTTTTGCTGCCGCTTTTCCTTACCCCCCAGTCCGGTAAGGGAATTGTCGGAGTGTAATCGTAGTAGTAATAGTAGTGGTAGTAGTAGTAGTAATAGTAGTAGTAGTCGTAGCAGTAATAGCTGTTCAAGTAATAGTAAATGCCCGCAAAGTAAAAAGAAAGCAGTTCGGATAAAAATGGTTGTAAATAGTATTACTAAGTGTTGTAGTGTAATAGTCGTAGTGATTTCAGCGTATGGAGCAGAAAGCCCGAGCTGGTGCAGTCCCAGGAACGGTACGCGCTGCAATCGGGCCGCCTCTATCGGTTGGCTTGGTCCATCTTAGTTCTGTCGGAACAACAAGCAATTGCGTGTCGTTGTTGTTGTTGCTGCTTGTTGTTGTTGTTGTTGCTGACAACTGCCTGCCGTGTTCCGGACGCCACGCGACGCTCCAACCACGTTTTCCCTGCCCTACCTACGTATGTCTTCTCTGGTGTTGTTTCTTCTTCGCTCAGTTTCTAGCTAGGCTTTTCCCTTGTTTTTCTTCTTCGTTTTCTTTCTTCCTCCTCTGCTTCCTTCTGCTTCTTCAGGAATCTTCGCCAGTTGAAGACGCGCTGCCGTCGACGGACTACAGCGTCGCCTCACATCACGTATGCAGTTGC
Source organism: Dermanyssus gallinae (assembly GCA_003439945.1). Classification (NCBI taxonomy): domain Eukaryota; kingdom Metazoa; phylum Arthropoda; class Arachnida; order Mesostigmata; family Dermanyssidae; genus Dermanyssus; species Dermanyssus gallinae. Next base: position 2,201 of record QVRM01000440.1, read on the forward strand.
CACCGATACGCATTGGGGGGGGGACTGGTTGTCGCCGCTGCTGCTGCTGCCGCCAGCCGAAATAGACGACGTTTAGACCAGATTACTAGCTCCGTATCGTCTCTACCTCGTTTCGTGCCTCTCTTCGTTGTCTATTCATCTCCATGTTTGGCATTTTTCGTTTTGTCCCTGGTGTTGTGGTTGTGTTGTTGTAGTTTTCATCGTCGTCTTCGTCCCTACCAATCCTTCCACCGATCCCTCCACCCTCTTCAACGTCTTGTGGTTGTTGTTGTTGCGGTAGTTGTGATTGCAGTTGTTGTTGTGGTTGTTGTTGTGGTTGTGGTTGTAGTTGTAGTTTTTGTTGGTGTTGTTGTTTTTGTTGTGGTTCTTGTTGTTGTTGTAACATGAACACGATCGCGGGATTTCCTGTCGCCGTGCAATGTATCGGTGTTTGTCTCGGCGCTCGACTCGAGCGCGCCTTACCCGCCACGCCGAAAAAAAGATCTTCGGCGGTTAGACGCATGTATACATATGTAGTAAGAACATCAGCAGCAGCAACAGGACCCACAACAACCCTGGCATGAGGTTCACCATAGCTCTCGCCAAATCGATGCAGCTCTGAAGCAAAACGCACCACTAACCGAACCGAACCGAACAGTACCAAGAGAAATAACGAAAAAACGACGGACGCTCGTAGCGGACCAGATAAATATCGAAAAGCAAAGCTAGCCTGCATTACCGCTACTGTTTGTTGTTGTTATTGCCACTGCCACCGTTGCCTCTGTGGCTATGCGTGTTATTGTTGCTGTTCATATTGTTGTTGTTGTTGTCATTTGTGTTGCTGCTGCTGCTGCTACCGTCGTCATGGTAGCCCAGTAGTCGATGTTGGCATTTCCATAGCGTAGCCCCAATGTGATATACAAGGGGGTGACTCGTGGTACGCTAAAACGCCGCTGCGTTTCCTCCATTCCTCTGTCACCACCAGCACCACCATCATCATTGTCTCCTTTTCTCGGCGTTCATCTGCTCCTCGTTGACTTGTTCATTTTCTTTATCTTCTCCCTTCTTGCTGCCCTTTTTCTTAGTTTTCTTTCTGTTCCTCCTCTTTCGCACCCTCACCCTCTCTCGCACTATCTCTCTCTTTCAATAGTCACTAAAACACAGGACACACCACGCATGCGGGAGGACGCTTCTTAAGAATTACGAGTGGATATGGATCTGCATAGAAGGAGATGCTCGGGGGTGATGGTGATGGTGGTGGTGGCAGCAACAGCAGCAGCAGAAGCAGTGGTTGAGGGCCCGACATAGCAAGCGAACAACACAGAGCGGAAGCGGGCGGAATCGGCGCGACGCAGCGTCAATCAACGCGTCAGCTCCGAACGACACAGCAGCTCACAAGGAGGCAGGTCTTCTTGTCGGCCAAGTGGAGGAGGAGAAGGATGAGAACGGCAACAGCTCGAGCTGTCGGGGCTTTCTGGCTGTGGGGACCTGGCGCTGTAGCCGCTTTAGATGTGGGGGGGTCTTCGAAGATGCTGCCAGCAGAGGAGACCTTCTACAAGATCGCTGAATCGATCAGTCAGCGAGTTTGTGGCTGTTATACAAGCAGCAGCAGCAACATCAGACGCAAAAGCAACAGCGCTGATACTATAGATATATATATATATATAGTATGAGCGCTGCTGCTTATGCTCCTTGTGCTATACTATATATATATATATATATATATATATATATATATATATATATATATATATATATCAAACCGAGCGAGATGGCTTAGTGGCAAAGCCTTTGCCTTGCATTCGGGAGGACTGGGTTCGAGAGCCAGACCGGCCACTTTTAAATTGATTGCATGGCTTCCAATTTAGGTACAAGGTAAATACCGGAGTGGGTTACAAATTAGCCATGACATAAACAAAACCTGTACACAGGCATTAGCTTTACGGAAAATCTATATATATATACATGTTTATATATATAAATATATATATATATATATATATATATATATATTCTTTTTTTTAGACTTTCTGCGAGTATGTATGATAACAAGGAGCGCAAATGCCGCAGCCGCCACCCCCATCGTCGTCATCGACACACAATACACAATTCTGCTGCTGCTGATGATGCTGTTGTTGTTGGTAGTAGTAATCATAATGACGGTGATAATGACGGTAATCATGATGAAGAACACAGAACTGCTAATAGCAGCAGCTGATCAGAGGTGATAATGGGGACGGACGGACGGATGGACAGACCGACGACGCAAACACATTATCGACGACAATGGCAGAGCAGCGAGCGATCTGGCCCACTGATCATCGACTGACCACCATTGCAGCTGATACTGATGCTAGCAGCCACTGACGCTTACTCACAGCTACACAACTTGAATTGGAACACATATCATCATCATCATTGCACAAGTGTATACACTAAAAGAGACTCACTCACATTCACTCACTCCCCCCCCCCCCCCCCATCACAGACATATACATGCACACATAGATGATGCTAATGAAAATGATGTTGGTGAAGATGATCACCACCAACCCCGTTTCCCCCTTTTTCCTGCTTCAGGCACCCCGCCGCCCTACCCCCCCCCCTTTTTCCGCCTCTGACGGAACACAATGAAATGATTTCACTCTGCTTCCTTTGCGGCTGTACCCAGCCGATGACTTGACTGACGAGGGAAACGAGCTCTCCTCTTTGCATGTGTGTGTATGTATATATATATATATATTTATGTATATGTATGTATATATATAATGCATATATGTATATATATATATATATATATATATCTATATATATATATATATTATATATATATATACTATATGGTGTGGGGTAAGCGGGTATCATACGCATCGTGTCTTAACCGAGCTCCACCGATCAAGCACGAGCCAATACGAGCCGTCTTGGTATGACCGACAATAATAACAGCAACAATAAAGAAAAACAATAAAAACATCAACAACGAAGCCATTCACAACGACAACAACAACAACCGGCACAAGAACAGCCACAACAACAGCAATAACAACAACAGCGACAACAACAACAGCCCGCAACAACAACAACAACAGCTACAACCACAGCAATAACAACAACAACAAACAACCAACCTCCGTAACGACAAAAATCTCTCATCTCATCGATCTATCGAATCAGTCGTCGTCGACGTTCATGTCAACGATAAGCCAACGTGACGGTTTGTGGGTGTTTGAGTGAGTGTATGTTGAGTGTCTGTCTGTTCGTCTTTCTGTCTGTGTTTACCTAAATGCGCTTTCCAACTCGCTGTCAACGTGGTTAAACGTGGCTCTCGTGGTGATCCATCACTGAGAATGAGCGCTGGTCCGCCGATTTTTTTTATCTTTCGGTTCGGACGTCGGATATCGGGAATGTTGGTGGTGGTGGTGGTGGTGATGGTAATGCTGTTGCTGCTAGTTGCTGCTGCTGCTGATGGCGAGAATTGTGATGAAAACGACAACAATACCACTTGGGCACTACTTGATGCTTGATGGGCTCGATGATTCCTGCAGAGCGAATCATCTCCCGTCGACATCTGCGGCCGGCAGTCGAAATCAACAACACAAACTACCACGACACCTATAACAAAAATGATGAATTCTAGCACAGATAAGCAACGACACCAACACCCATAAAAAAAACAACAGCAACCAACAACAGCAACGACAAAAGCACCAACAACAACACAGCATTAACCAATCATTTCAGCGAGAATGCCAACAAAAGAAATGAGAGCAACAGCGGTTTTGTGGTTTTTGTTGTTGTTTGGTGGTGCTGCTGCTACAACTAGTAAAACCTATGGCAAGCCGCTGTTATCACTAGAACCACAGCGGTCAAAACCACAACAGAGTGAGACTGCTGTTGCGCTTGGTATAAACGTGACCACTAGCGTTAACTAAATTCAATTGGCATTTATTGCTACCGTTGATAGTACTGGCTAGACAAGCCTGCTTGTTATGCTGACTGCTTGTTTAACTGTATTGGTCCGCTGTCCCCAAATACAGGGAGAAACCCTCTATAATAGCGGCGTCGAGCTAGATTTTCGATTTCGTGACCTGCTGTGCCTGCAGTACCCGGTGCTTATGCAACCGGTGCATGCTCCATGTTGCAAAAACTGCAAAGTCACCAACATGGAACATGCACCATGGAGCAGCTTGTCGCTTAGTCTGCGTGCTGCTCTCCCTAGGCATGTCGGCGAGACAGTGTGGTAGAGGTCGCAAGCGGCTGTCATGTCATGGTGATATGTACATATGTGTATATGTAAGTATATATGTATGTATGTATGTATGTATATATATATATATATATATATATATTATATATATATATATATATATATATACATATATGGATGGGCTAAATATTTGCGTAAAATGTTAAATCGAAAAACACATGTCACCATTTTATATCGGGGACGGCATCATAAGCGTTGCCACACGTTGAGTCAATAATGCAGAAACAGTTCTGACAGTAGCATGGTCGCCCTCTCTCTTTGCGCGAACTGAGAGCGGTATGGTTTATGATTCGTTCTATTCTCAATGAGCATCGCACAATTTTAGTATTCGATCAATAACAGGTGGGTGGAACCAGTGACACCATGGTCGGCGTCATTCCCGTATATCGTCTATATTAGATCTAGTGTAGAGGCCACGAATCCCTCTTTTCTCTATCTATTTTTGCTTGCTACAGATACACGTGTAATTAGACAAGGCATGGCTACGCATGATTAAACGATCTATTTGCCAAATGTACGTACAGACGACCTCAGTGTGCTTCAACTATCAGCGGTCGCCACGTTAAGCAGGATTTGGGCAGGTCGTCGGTACAACATAACAACAGACCAACAAGTCGAGAACTTTTGCTGCTGCAAAAGTTCGACTTGTTGGCCCAATCAGACGACATACACCTTTTTATAATATAAATCTATGCAGCCCAATTTGCTTTAACTACTTTTGCGAGACGAAAACAACCTGGGAACAAAAATGAACGTCACTATTTCGGTGTCGAGCGTTGTCAACATCGTATACGACGTCTTCGCTATCCTCATCCAAGCCCGGTAAAAACGTCAGAGAAAACACGTCTTTACCATAATTAAAACTAAAACTTCAGGAAACTACTACGAAACACCCATCCTACGTAGCGGCGTTTAGCTGTAACCATGTTCGCAGCATATTGACTAAGGTTTCAATAATTACCTGCTGTTGTGGCATTTGTGTCACATGGAAAGTATTAATTCATTTTACACCAACCGAAGCACATCGTTGAATAAGGACGCTTTCAAAATCAATAAGAGAAAAAACAACGTGTGCGGAATTTCTGGATGATTTATCTGTCAGTACTGATATGTTTACCTCACTGCTTCAATATCAAATTTAAAAGAGGCGAAGTTGCGTTCTACCAGTCCTTTGATGTAGTTAGCTCTTGTCAAGTTTATTAGTAGCAACCACAATGTTTTGATGGCTCAAATCTATTTCTACAAGACATCACCTGCACAGAATTAAGAAGGCAATTTCAAGGGAGGTGTGACCAAAAATTCTACTGCTTGGTTTGCCTGTTTGCATTTTTGATAAATATAAGAACATCTGCGGTCTTGTGCGCAGGACAAAAAGTAATAATAAATAACAAATTATTGACTATGCACTGTGCAACTGTGATTTTGTCGTTTCACTTGGACTATTAAACTAAATTCGGCATGTAAATAAACATCTCGAAAAATCGAATAAAATCAACTGATCTGCCTGACAAACTTGATCAAAGCTAAGCAAGTTGCAACTTCTTTGCAACTTGCATAGTGCATAGCTTTACATCCAGTACTTCTTAAACTCCAGACCCGCCGGTCGAAAGGCGCAGAAGAAGCTTTTTAAGGCGTGCTATAACGAGCAGCCACAGTAATCCAGGAAAAAGTAGTGTAGCTCTTGTTGTTGTTGTTGTTGTTGTTGTTGTTGTTGTTGTTGTTGTTGTTGTTGTTGTTGTTGTTGTTGTTGTTGTTGTTGTTGTTGTTGTTGTTGTTGTTGTTGTTGTTGTTGTTGTTGTTGTTGTTGTTGTTGTTGTTGTTGTTGTTGTTGTTGTTGTTGTTGTTGTTGTTGTTGTTGTTGTTGTTGTTGTTGTTGTTGTTGTTGTTGTTGTTGCTGTTGTTGGTGTTGTTGTTGTGCCCGCACTTTTAGTATGCGCAGTACCATGAGTGCAAATGCCGGAAGAGCTCCCGCGCTGTTGCGATACGACACGTTTGCAATTGTAAGCACAGTTACATCATTGCGTCGGTGGTTCAGTGGTGTAATTAAATTTGTGAACTAGTTACCGTTATTCTCAAGTCGAGGAACGACGCGACGCTCGCAAACAGTACGACGCTCGCTTCTCCGGGCGGCATTATCGTCCGCGTAACGTTCAGCCTGCTATGCTCGGATTGGTGCATGGTAGAACAAGCCTCACCTTGTCACAGATTTCCTTTTGTGCTTTTCTTGTGCATCTCTCTCTCTCTCTCTCTCTATCTATCTCGCCATCTCTCCCTCTTCCTGTCCACTACCCCTCTCTCTTTCTCTTTGTCACTCTCGTTGCATCCCTTTCCCGTCGTCGTCGTTGCTTTTTTGATTGTTGTCAAGCAGGACAGTTCCGCTGCATCGGTGCGGTCCTCCTAGATCCTCCGCGGCATGGTGTCTTCGTCCGCACACGCCCCTTCTTCAGCTCTATAAGAATATATATGTATATATATATATATATATGTATATATATATATATATATATATATATATATATATATATATATATATATATATATATATATATATAATTCCGTATGTAGTCCAGCCGAAAAACGCAACAACCCACAGGTGGCGCCGGCTTTCTGCCTCGACAGCGTAATAACTGCTGCTGCTTCATCACAATGATGAGGACAACCACACGACAGCAATAATAAAAACCACAATAACAACAACAGCAACAACAACAACAACAACAAACAACAACAACAACGACGACAACAACAACAACAACACATCAACAGCAGCAACAGCAACAGCGTCCAGCGTCCAGCGCTCGGATTAGCCTGGATTAGCCGGCCAACCCCAAAAAGTGGCACGCTTATGTGTTGGTTTGTGTCTGCGTGTGTGTGTGTGTGTATGTGTTGTCAACGGACGACGCATTGTGTCCATTACTCACAACAACAAGAACCGTTAAGACAACACCACCGCCAACTGCATTTGCAGCTCCGCAGCTGCAACCACCGAAATACCACAGCCACTACCACTACCACCACCACCATTATCACGACGACCGCCGCCACCACCAGAAGCAGCTGCTGCCGCAGAGTCCGAAAGAACAGCGAGAAACACAAAATGACATTTGGACAGACTTGCAGACGTTATACGGGCCAGACAGACAAACTGTGAGACCGGCAGCCAAAACAATCAGACAATTCTAGACAGGCAAAACAATCAGAGAGATAGTGAGGCAGACCGACAGAAAGAAAGAAGTCAGCACAGCTTCAGCTGACGTCCATCCACTGGCCGGTGGTACCCGACCATACGCAGTCGAATACGCGCTTGATAGTGAATAGAATTACCACTTAGAAGAAGGGCCGATAGACAAAACAAGCATGGATGCTTTTACAAACCCGTCGCCGTCGGACGGCTCGCCAACGAAACGACTCGACCCAGGACAACAACCATAACAGCGGCGGCAGGCAGCAGCTGTAACGGTCCCTGTTGTTGTTGTTGTTGTTATTATCGTCGTAGTTGTTGTTGTCGTTATTGTTGTTGTTGTTGTTGCTGCTGGTGTTGTTGCTGTTGTTCTTCTAGTTGTTGTTATTGTTGTAGGTGTTGTTATTGTTGTTGTTGTTGTTGTTATTGTTGTTGGTGTTGTTATTCTTGTTGGTGTTGTTATCGTTGATGGTGGTAATGTTGCTAGTATCATTGCTGTTGGCGTTATTGTTGCTGTTTATCCATTTTACTGTTAGATAGAGAGATGTAGTTAGTTGCACACGCAAACAAACACAATTACACAAAAACAAATTGTTTCAGAGAAATGAGCTAGTGACCAGTCTCGACAACGATGTAGTGCGTACACGAAGTTGGCACGCCTGTAGACATAAGAGTACATGTCTGGTCTACGTGCACGACGGTGCACTGCTGAGCGCTGGCTACCGCCGTATTGGGCATCGTTTTTTCTTTTGATTAATCATACTGCCCATTTTCAATGTACGATATATAAATAGTGATTGACGACGCAGATTAACAAAAGCATTGGTCTAAATAATAGAAGTAGTAGTGCATGCTATAGATATGCACGCGTATAAGAAAGCGTTTAAAGAAGTGTTGGCATTAAAATCCCCAATAAATGTCCTACAAAAAAATAGTCCCAGCAAGCGTCTCCGTCCATTTCTGGCAATAACAGCTCGTCTCGTCCTTTAGCAGTTCTCTTCCTCTAAATTAAGAGTACATTCGTTTAAATCTGATCTGAGACGCAATTCAGCGTTATATTTCAACAATAAGCAAAGCCAAAGAGTACGATAGACAAATGTGGATGACCTGATCGGTTTGCTAATTTTACGCTTTTGTTCTCTAAAGTCCGCGAGCTAGCAACATGCCAATCGTTTGATTCGCCTTCTGTTAATGCAGTTACAAGTGGGACAATATATATATATATATATATATATATATATATATATATATATGTGTGTGTGTTTTTCGACGGCGCAGATTGAAGGAAACGGCTTTAGAAGTCGCCGGCTTAATCCCTGATTTACATATACTCTTTTAAATGGATATTTCTTAACATTAGGAGCTTTGGATTAATATATATATATATATATATGTATACCCAGCCTCAACTCTCCCATTCCACCATTGATTGGATTAACAACAGAGGACAGGTCCGCCTCCAGAAAGCTTCTGCCAGCAGCAAGAATGCTTGATTCAATTACATGGTGTACAGCCTCGCGTACCCGTCTGCGTACGCGAGGCTGACAAAAGCTTACCAACATAAATGTGTTTGTTTTCCACAACGTATTGACGTATTGGTTCGCTGGTCAGCGAGCAGCGTTGTTGTTGCTGCTGCTGCTGTTGTTGTTGTTTACGCAACAGAACCTGATGAAGCGATTTGTGTTTGCCTTTTCTTTTTTTCGTTGTCATGTGTGTCTCTGTGTGCAGGTGTGTAAGTTTGTGCACCTGTCTGATTGTGCACCTGCCTGTTTGTGCCCAACCTGGCGGCAGGCACTTGCTTACCTGCGCGGTGACGATGGGGCCAATGACCTCGCTGATGGGATCGCAAAGTATAACAGTCGGCAACAGCGTTGTTGTTGCTGCTGCTGCAGCTGCTGACGGTGGTGGTGGTGCTAGTAGTATCGTGGACGAAACAACAGAGCCACACACCGATACAGGTAGACCGTCGGCGACCGTCGGCGGAGAAACGGCCAGGCCTGCTACTGCGGCCACAACTGTTGCTGATGCTGCAGCTGTTGCGTTTGCTGCCGCGGCCGCCTTGCGTTTCTTGAGCAGCCGAGGAGGTTTAACCGGAGGAGGCGTCGTAGCCTGCTCGTGGCCTGCTGTTGCTGCTGCTGCTGCTGAGGTCGTGCTGCGTTCGTGCAGACTCAGTGCGTCGGCGAACCGAAGGCAGGCGCTCAGCAGCTTCGGTGACGATTCGGCGCTCGTGTCCTCGCCACCGGAGCTCAGGCCCGAGTCGGACGCCATCGCCGACGACGACGACGACGATGACGAGGTTGTCGAGGCGCCGCATAGTTCATCTCCGTCCGTCGTCGTGGGATGACGACGAAGACAACTCGTTGCGAATGATCTCGACCTGTGACCAGCTGCACTGCTTCAGCTTCATGGCGGGCGTCCCCCCGCCGCCGCTGCTGCTGCACCACGTCGACGAGAACACAAACGCCTTTTTCAGGTAGTCGACAATGCAGCCACATTCGAGTTTGACGCCCAGCTGCTCGTCCTCCGCCGCCGCCCGATCGGAGTGGGTCGTCATCATCTCACCAGCCATATCGTACCGCTGTTTGCCCTTCGACGAGATCTTGGGCATCTTGAACAGGGCCATAATTGTCTCCCTTTTCGACGGCGGCGCCGACTCGACTTTCGGCAGCTCATCCGGCAGCTGCTCCGCTGTCCGACTCATTATGACAAACTCACGCGCTTCCGAACGTCGTTGGGTTGGATAGATAGATTGATTGATGGAGGTATCTATAACGGGTGCTATCAACTAAAGCTCTGGTAGAGTGGAGATCTCGTCGTCAAAACTTCCAACTTCTGTGCATGATGATTGAGATGTAATCAACAACGGCTGCGATAAGTGGTACCTTTTGGCGATCTGATGCCTGATGTGACCTCGTTTTATTCCCGAGTTCCATCAGTGGGCTCAGCATCTTTACCTAATGGTCACATACACATTCTCACACACTCGAAGACACACTCACTCACGAACATTCACGCACATGCTGCTCGTGAATGCTGCACTGGTACAGCTAGCGTAGAATATTCAATCGTATTCTTCATTCCAACGGGTACGCCAGCTTACACCAGCAAGGGGTTTAAGCTTCGTAGAGTGTTGTTGGGTGCAGATTTGTATGATTATGACAATTTCACAGCAACAAAAAGGGCACGACACTTTGTTTCTATTTTGTGTTGTTTATTTGGCTACATCCAATTGCAGTAGTGATCGATTCTCACAGGAAGCGCCTATGATCCATAGTGTTGACAGCCAGTAGCGGCGGCGGCAGCAGCAACAGCAACAACAATAACAATAGCAACAACAACACAGCAATCCAATGAAGGAATGGCGAAGAGCTGATTGAAGGGGGGTCGAAGGGGAATTACGAGTCTGTCTAGTATCCTCAGACACGGGGTGGGTCGTCAATTCACTTCACACGTTGGTCGTATCCATCAGTAGTAATCATAATAGTGATAAAGCAAACAGCAGCACATCTGAGTTCGTTGTCTTCGGCACTCCCACCACCACCACCTCAGCCGGCGCCATCGGCGTCACCTCACTCGACGGGGTTGGTGTTTGTGTTGGTCTCTCTGAACGCCGGACAACGTTGCACGGATTCTTCGCACAGACGTAATCCAGGTCGTCGTCATCATAACCATGACAACGACAACGACAACAACACCAACAACAACAGCAACCGCAGCTGCTGCGTGAGTGACAGCCTCGACTTCACCAACGAAGACGAACACACCGAAGACTATGACCACTTTGAAGAACAAGAACCGACGGTAACATGCCGTCTTCTTCGACAAGCAAACATACATACAGATAGGCAGATCCAGGCAGACACCCAGTTAGTCTGCTTCTGCCGGTCTGTCGGTTCTAGACTGCTGTTCAGATCTCGTCGTCGTCGTCGTCGTCTTCAGCGGCGTCGGCGGCGTTTCTTCGTTCGTTCGCCGCAGCGAATCGCCTGCGTGGTTGACTGGCACGGTTTGAGCGCGCCGTCACGAGTCGCATCAGGAGCAGCACCGGCAGCGGCGGCATCGAAAACAGCAACATTTGCAGTAGTAATCGTAGTAGTAGAAGTGACAGTGGCCGCAGCGGCGGCAGCAGCAGCGTTGGCGGCGGCGGCGGCAATAGCGGTGGCGACGGCTATACGAGGAGAAGCGCCCTCCTCACCCGCTTTTGCAGCGCGCCGACCAGCCAGGCAGCCCTCCAGCCAGCCAGAACGACGGTTACCAACCAGTACGTGCGTTCGTGTGTCCGTCCACCCGTCCGTCCGTCCGTTCCTTGGCAGACCACTGCCTGGCGGCGACATTCGGCGTTGCTTGCCGATCGTCTACCACTACTACTACTACTACTACTACTACTACCACTACTACTACCACTACTACTACTACTACTACTACCACTATAATCCCCTGTTGCCAGTTCTCTTTCTTTTCCTCTGATGATCACCCACCAACCGACAGGCAGACAGCCAGCCAGGCAAACAGACGGCCACACAGGCAGAGAAGCAGCAACAGCAGCAGCAACACTTGCAGCTGTACTTGCAGCCGCCTTTGGTTGTAGGGGCGGCTGCGGCGGCGGCGACAGCAGCAGCAGCAGCAGCAAAACACCGAACAGTCAACATATAGCCTGAGCCGTTGCCACTGCCGCCGGATGGTTGGCCAGACGATCGCCGCCCGCCCTTCTGCCTGTGTGCATGCATTGCACGCCCGCCGGACAAATCGACGGAGAAACACACTGACAGTCGAACGGAGAGAGACGAGAGAGAGAGGGGGGAGAGGAACACTGACAGTCGAACGGAGGGAGGGAGGAGGGAGAAAGAGGGCGAGATCAAGGGAAAGACTGACACAGTCTGACGGGGGGGACGAACTGACGTACCGAACACCGAAGACAAGAGGGGAACAAGGAAAAGGAGAAGAAGAAAAACAGAAAAAAGGAGGCGGCGGGACGGCGAAGCTGCGGGAATAAGGGGCAGCCATATGAAGGGTGAAAGCAGGTGGAACAGACATGGAAGACAAGGAACGGGTCGATGGGTACGTGGGAGGTTGGGGTTGGGGTTCTGGGGGAGGGAGAGGTGTCTGGCTGACTGGGTGGCTGAATGACTGACTAACTGACTGGTTGACGACGAGGGAAAAACGAGAGAAGAAAGCTCAAGAAAAGAAGCTCACTCGACGCTCGGTAGTGTGGTGAGTCGGTTCTGGCGACAGCAGTCGTATTGAGGACGAATGTTGCTGGTGCTACTACTGCTGCTGGTGCTGCTGCTGCTACCAACCACGACGGCAAGGACTGCTTTGGGTTTTCGAATTGGAAATTGGCGCCGCGTCAAGTAGTTCTCACCACTCAGTCAATCGGTTGACTGTGTGTGTCGTCTGTCTATCAATCAATCTGTTGGTGGCGCATCCGGCGCATTTCCGTCCATATGCTTGTCCATCCGTTAAATCATCAATGTATCTATTTATTTATCCATCCATCCATCTACCCATCCGTCCATCTATTTGTTTTATCTATCTATCAATATATCTATGTATCTATTCGTCTACCGACCGATTCGTATATCTGTCTGTCGTCTGTTTATCTGTCTGTCTGTCTGTCTGCCGTCTGTTATACGAAGGGCATTATTATATTTGCACACATCTGCACACTGTTTGCGCTCACCACAAATACGCATACACCAACAGATTAACCACCCACCACCCACAAACCCACAGATTGACCGACCGACCCACGCAGTCGTAAGCAATGCAGCACTGCACTGCACATGTTAAGACATGTATGTGTGCAAGCGTTGGTGAGATGTTGGCAGTGTACTTTGCGCATAGCTTGGTAGTTCTGGCCATTGTTGGTTTCTGCTGTTGTGAGAAGATTTCCACCGGGCTTACATGTTCGTTGTTTTTTCCTACGCGTCTTCCCTACATGTTTCCTCTTCGTCTGGTTCTTATACTGCTGCTGCTACTGCTGGTGATTCCACTTCTTTTTTCCTCGTTTTCTTCTTCTTCTTTTTCTTCTCCTTTTCCCTCGTTTTTCTTTTTTCGTCTTTCTTGCCATTTTCCTCTTCCTCTTCATTTTCCACACATTCTTCTGCTGTTTCTGTGCGTTTCTTCTGCTCCGTCTTGTCGTGTTCTTCTCGCTGGCGCGCGTCTAGCCAGCCGTGGTAGCGACGACGACGAAATGTAACACATATCTGTGTGGAAGATTGGAGCTGCGACCGTTGTCTGCGTTACGGGTGCTGGATGTTTCCACCGTAGCTGCTCCAGCTGCTGTTGCAGCTGCTGAGGCAGATGACGCTGCTGCTTTTGCAATGCCGGCAGCAGCAGCAGCAGCGACAGTTTCTGCGGCAGTTAGCAGACAAACGGGGAGCGACAGCTGAGGTGAATCTGGCGATGGTGAAGAATCTTCGAGGTGAAGGAAAATGTCGTGTGGGGTGGGGTGGCGACCGGAACGGAACGAAATGGATTGGCGGGGGTGCGGCGGGGGGAGGTCTGACGTGAACGTAACGTAGAACGACAGAACGAAAACGAAAGGTGGTCGACGGTAATAACAAGCCGATCATTTCGTCCATAATGAGTTTTGGCTGCGATTGCGACCAAGCAACAGCTGCGATGACCCACTGTGCTTGTTGTTGTTATTGTTGTGGTCAAGACGCTCGTCGTTGCCGGCAGCTCGACTCCGCCATGATTTTTCCGCTGATGGTGTTGTTGCTCGTAGAGATGGCGGTTTTCATGGTCTTCACCGCGATTATCCGGTGCGAATATTGCTGGATCGCAGTAGTAACAGCAGGTATATCTCGCTCGTCAAGACTCGGCCAGCACCACTGTCGCTCTAGAACCTGTCTTTTCCTCGCCGATCTCTTCCTCCGAACGTTTACGACACGCTAAGCTTCCCGAATGCGTATTTTGCTGCTTCTGCTAATACTTCTGTTGTTGTTCGTGTTGTTGCTGGCTGATGCCGCTGCTGCTGCTGCCTTTGTGACCTTAGCGTTATTTGACGTCAGTGGGGATTTTAAACAGCCGACGGCTCGTTGTTCTATTCGCTTTTCTTCTTTGTTTTTAGCTGATCATTGCCACCAGACACAATTCTTACCAATAAAAACAACAAAACAACAACAACAGCAACAGCGACAACAACAACAACAACAACGACAACAACAACGACAACAACAACAACAACAACAAAAACAAGTATCCTGCTATTGATAACGGATGCCTTAGGTTGCCTTTGATAACGATAAAAGCAAGAACTGAAAACAAGGTGACGAAGGGGCTTTAATAATTGAGCAGAACTCATCACGCCGTCAACAACGCTCGAGACTGGCTGCCTAATGCCGTAAAGATTCTGTGAGCGAATCAGCCTCTTCGAGCGTGAGCCGCCTATGGTTGGAGTTATCACGCTGCCCGTGCCGGCTCTGCAACGTTTAAACTCAGCGTAACCAGATTAACCATTGTTGTTGTTGTTGTCGTTGTCATCGTCCTCATCTGTCTTGATCAGCATTTTTGTGGTCGTGATGCTTGTTGATGTTGTTGTTGTTGCTACTACAAATCTAGTTGCTGCGGTTGTTGTGATATTTTTTCATTGTTTATAAGGATAAGACAGCATAACACAAAGTCACCAATATCACATTATAAAGGACTGTGGGTGCATACAACAATCGAATCACCCGGCATGTGAGAGTCGGGTGCGGGGACATTGGCTTCATGCAAATAAGTGGGTGCGATCAGGTTGTGTGTTTAGCCATACACCAAATGAATCAGTCAATTTGATAGTGTGATCGTACGCAGTCACTGCGTTTGATGTAATCTACCGTGGACATACCATACGTTATTGGTCTGAATACTTCTTCTAAGAGCCAACGCTAGTTTTAACAACAATAGTTTTGTACATCTAATAACAATAATAATGATAATAATAATAATAATAATAATAATAATATAATAATAATAATAATAATAATAATAATAATAATATACATTTAGGCAATTGGTGGTGTAGGTACCGTTGTTAGTACTGTTGTTAACCTTTTGGTTAGTGCTGCTGCCCTTTTGCTGAAACTGTCGTTGTAATCAACAACATAGTAGCTGTAAGCTTAAATTGGCGCTTTTGTTACTGCGTGCTCAAAATGCAGTTTTATGACATTCATTGCGCAGAGCACTAGCCAAACAGATACGACTGTGCAACCGTTTCCCCTCGTAGCCTCGATACAACGGGCAAATAGATGTTGCCAGATTTCTGACGCCTTTACTGCTTGCTACCGGGCATTTTGCTTATATCTGGCTCGTGCATAAAAACATTTGCGCAGCCGATGGTATGGTCAGCGGGAACAAACCGCGACGCATCTTCCCAGAGGGCGCTATGTTCGGATCGAAGCCCGCGGTCGTAGAAGCAGGGCTTACCCGATATACTATAGCGGTTCTGGAACGTTCTGGAAGCTTCTAGACCTATTTGCAGCATGCGCAAGTTAGCCGCAAATTTTTCAAAGCTAGGTAAACTAGTATCGACTGATCCTCGTCCAGACAGTGTCCTCTAGCTCTGTCGAGCCCACACTGCTAATGTAATGCAAGCAGGAATGTCTTCGCTAACATCGACCAGCATACTCTGTGTGCCAAAAGTGTACCACTTATCCGTATCTTTATTATTCCTCCGAAGCTCAGGGTAAGCATGCAGGTCCTTTTGCCTGATAAGCCTAAACCTAGAAGAGATGAGATTTCGTCATTTCTATTTAAACCTACTGTCGTTAATACTGCTATGTGTGGCGTGTGTGTGCACACTTACGTACGTTTTAGAATATATATGCGCGTACGGTGCAAATACTTCCACAGCAGTACAATAAAGATAAGGCCGACCACACGTGGGGAAACAGCATTTGACGTCGTGCCTCATTCTTTAGAGTGTATCACATTTTATTGGCTTGTAGTAATGAGACGGTATGTTGAAAATGATTCAAATTCGATATCTTAGAGATGATCGACGCCAGAAAAACAAATATTAATAGGTCTTTATATGCGGCTTGAGCGAGCGCGGTCATTCAGCGTAGAATGGAAAAACTCAAAAATCCATCGAGTCTTCAATAGATGCATACTTTCGACACTTATTTCCCTCCGTCTGCGAAACGGCATGGCCAGCCTGGGCAGCGCCATGATTGACCATTGAAGGTGATAAAGAGACAGTCATGGTAACTCACAGACGAGTGTGCTCCCACCCTCAAATGCTGTTAGGGTATATATTTATATATAGGGTATTCCATAACCGTATAAACCTACTTTAAGATTTGGTCGAATTCGTCAAGAAAATAATTTTTCCCAATAGAAGGAGAGAGCGGAAACGTCTTGTTTACGAGTGGGGATGAAAATAATAAAAGTAGGTATTGTGCCTTTCTTCTCCTACATAGTTCGAGAGTTCTGAACGTAAAAGCTTGAACGTAAAACATAATAACTATGATCGTCGAAAATACTTAGTTACTTGGCAACTACGTAACGCAGCAGAATCAGTTTGGGCCAAAAATAATGGACAAATAAAAAAAACATTGCTATTGTCTGAGGATAGTATTTTGGGCGTACATGTTTGTTAAAATAGGTACGGCTATCGAAGATCCTGCATATATATATATATATATATAGCCGATCAACGCTTACGTTTTATCTCTTTCTTTGCATATTTTATCCCCCCTCTCTCTTTCTCTCTATACATATTTTTATGTAAGTATATAAATATTAATCTCTCTCTCTATGCGTATAATATATCTAGCAAACAGGTCCGAGGCGCAGGTGGGCACAATCACACGGACGACGGCTCAAACCCGGCGTGAATCATGATCTGTGATGACTAAAGCCGTTGAGTAGGACGCGCGTCCAAGCGCTTTTCATACAGCGGTTTCGCGGGAAAAATATATGAAAATGGCTATACGCACGTGCCGATATATATATATATATATATATATATATATATATATATATACATATGTTGAGGTTACTATAGTAGTGCTTTCAGAGCATTGACCAATGCTGTTCTAGTGTGCGGCCCTCAATGTTGTTGTTGTTGTTGTTCTTGTTGTTGTTATTGTTGTTGCTGTTGTTATTGTTGTTGCTGTTGCTCTTGTTGTTGTTGTTGGTGTCGGCGTCACCGCTGCCGCCGGCCGGTGTGGAAGGCTGGGCTAACAGTGGTGACTAAGGCGAATGGCGGCGGCGGCAGCAACAAACCATTCCAGTGGAACGAAACCAAAGCTTGCCGATGCCGATGACTCAAATTGCCAGTGCCGCAGAGGGAATGCGTCGAATGCCGGAATGGTGGTGCATCGAACAAAGTCAGCCAGCTAATGCTGGAGTAGTAGTACTAGTAGTCGTAGTAGTAGTGGGTAGTAGTGGTAGAAATAGCAGTACATGCGTGAGGAAAGCCAATGAGTGACGTGAAGTGAGTGAGACCCCACTCTACAGCAACTGCAGCCGCAGCCGCAGCAGCAGCGGCATGGCATCCAATACGCGGTTCATGGTATCCGAGCAGAGCAGCAAGCGGGCATGTCAGCTCTATGGCTGACTGGATAGCTCTGGACGACGATTGACTTGCTTGGGTTAGCTGCGTCGGATGATGGTGATGGTGATGCTCACCGCACAATGTCAAACGTGTCGAACGGACGGAGGCGACGGTGGCCCGTGCACCCGTCACAAAGACACTAACACTCCGTCACGAACGAACAAAACCCACAGCCACGAAACGTTACGCTTCGCTAGCACTTGAGCGTTGAGTAGATTCCCCTAGTTCTTTCTCGTTCGTATATATATATATATATATATATATATATATATATATATATATATATATATGGTTCCTTGATTTACTTTATCGGCACTAACAGGGCAAGCAGTATGGTCAATTTAGGCTCGATTACGCACAATAAATAACAATAATTTAAAGTCATACCAATATTTTTTTACCTTAAAGTGTCATCGATGTAGAGGGAAATGTTTTAACAAAATAAAATGTGGGTCTAATTAAGCACGTTTTGCCTAAGCTCTTCCAGGCGCAGCAAGCAATGCCGAGAACTCGGAAGCATTCGTTTAGCGGTTTTACTGTATGAACATGTTTCTCCAATGTTTATACATTTCCAATGTATAAACATTGGAAACTTTTATAATTGTGCGTTTTTAACATTGTTGTTGCGCAGGATTGTATCCTACTATATATATATATATATAGAAGATATTGTGATGATTTATTAATCATTTACAATACGTTTGCACACTCGGCAGTGCTCGCCACTACATATATATATATATATACATATATATATACATATACATATTGTATATATGTATGTATATATATTATGACCATTTTCATTTTATACACACGGATAACTGTCATTAGATGACGTTGCCAAATTGGTCGCGTCACTCAGTATGGGAATCCGCTACCACTCGATGGAGCTTGCGTGCTTTTCTCTGAATTCATACATTACGCTTTCGGATTCAGATCGTTGACAGCTCTAGGTGCTTACGCTTAGCTGGAAGACCTTGAATCGATCGTTATTGTGTTACATCGCCCTCCCACGGCGTTGTCCCAGGTCACTTTACCGGTCGTGTGACACCGCTCTTCAATGGATCAAAAAGGTCATCTCAATTGGCTAGCCTCAGTTTATAAACAAACCACCACCTTTTCCAGTTAGTTCTCTACAAAGAAAAGATTATGAAAGTGTAGGGGAAAAAACGTGGTCTTGCGCGTTGTGACGGTTTGCACAACGGTACGAGCCTAAGAACGATCATCCCTTATGCCGAAAATAAATCTATCAATCTGACTGTTCTGCACAATTTCATATGTTACCATACGCATTGCAATAGCGACACCCTTACAATACCTTTCGGGGCTGACTCTCAGCCATGATTTAACGTCCATGGGACTGCTTTTCGCGGGATTGCTTCATAGACGGACATGCCCCATAAATACAAATGTGCAACGGTGGGGCTCGAACCCGCGCACCTGCTATGTGTATTCTCCGGTTGCGAGGACGCAGACTAGTGCACCACGCCACCGGGCTCGACACCCTTACAATACCGGCGCGCAGGAAATGCGCCTACGGCTGCTCTAGTTGGATTATATATATATATATATATATATATATATATACATAATGGATGAACCAGCAAGTTGGTAGCATCGCCTATCCACAATTACAAAAAGCATATGCCGACTACAGCCCCAGAAAAAGACGTTCTGCAAAAGTAACAAAAAATCGGTATTATGTCAATTTGTTTTAACTGTCGCAACTGTAACATGTCAGTGAAAATGGAACAGAACGAGTACCGTGCTGTGTAAAATTTTTGTAAAGGCCAACTGCAACTGAAGTTAGTTAATAGTTTAATTGGGTGCAGTTTACAGAACGAATATGCGGGCGTACATTACCATTACTAAATTACTTGCCCAGTTCAAAAGGGAGTGTAGGGACACCGAAGACGCAGCACGTTCTGAGCGGCTAAATGCAGCTTCGGATGAGCAAAATGTGGTAGAAGTGTACAAACTCGTGAGGATTGACCGCCAAATAAGGCTGCAGAAAACAGTAGAAGAGAGGGGTACTAGTTGCAGTTCAATACACCAAATATTGCATCAGTATGTATGCAAAAAAATGCAAAGTTATTATCGCACGAGTTAGCAATTGAGCATACACTGACACGCGTGCCAACTTCCGAGAGCAGTTTGGAACTTTGAAACGATGAGATAAGCTTTGGGGGTACCATACTGAATAATAAATGCTGCGTGGTCTTTGTCCGTCTACTGCTTGTATTCCTTGTTAAAAATTGTTTAAATCACGTATTATATATATATATATATATATATATATATATATATATATATATATATATATATATATACACACGATAACCTGGGAAAGACGATAGCTTTTGCTGATGACACGACAATCTTGTTTCGGCTCGACCCGGGCAGCGTTTCTAGTGGTATTAGCGCTTCCCTTGAGTTAGCTGAAAAAGTTGTTAAAGTTTTCAATGAGTACGGATTAGTGGTAAATACGAGCAAAACCAATATCTTAGTATTTCGACCCGCTAGAAGGCTGCTTCAATTGCCCGATAGTTTCCAACTGGGTGCTAATACGGTACATCGTTCTCAGGCGGTGAGGTGTCTCGGTTTGGTATTGCATGAACATTTATCCTGGCATTCTCACATAGATCAATTGATACCAAAGTGTTATGCAGTTATTGCAACTTTGCGAAGATTCAAGCAGGTGGGGGTTCCCATTGAGGGACTTTTAACGGTCTACAAGGCTCTGTTTTTATCTATTTTATATTATGGTGTTCTGTTGTGGGGTGGTGGGTACAGAGGCATTCTTCGAAGGGTCCAGGTGATTCAAAATGATGCACTTCGCGCCATCTTCTCCAGACGGCGCTACGAGTCAGTTAGTGATCTGTTCGCTGCTTATGACCTTTTACCAGTCTCAAAAATATATTTTCTTAAGGTGGCCACGCTTGCTTACAAAACCTCTCGTGGTTTAGTCGCCGCCGGATATAGTATTTCCCTTGGTACCTAGGCGGAGAAGGCAACTGCGTAGACCGACAGTGTTTGTGATACCGCGGACCAAAAAGAAACTTAGGTCTTATTCCCTATTGTGTCGACTGCCGCATGTTTGGAGCGCTCTACCAGGACGCATACGATCTCTCTCCTCTGTGAGTATATTTGTGTGGGAATGGAAAAAGTATCTTGCTACCGGCTCTGGTATAACAGATCGGTGAGGGTATTAGCAGGTGTAATGAAGTGAAGAGCTGCGGAGATGGAAATTGATTCATGAGTTATGGGAGCCACCATACAAAGGGTCGGCAATACTGTTGTGACGAGCGTATTTCCTTGCTACAATGCTGAATCACACCGATGAACTGATCACCGGTCTACTGTGTACACACCTGTATATATAACCATGTAACTGTGTAAATTCACTCTATTTTATGAAATGTCATTTTTTTCGAAAACTTACGCATTTGTAATGCAGTTTCGCAAATAAACCACGTTCTGAATCTGAATCTGAATATATCACCATAGGCAAAGGGCTAACGAAAAAGAAATTCGTGGCCACGCTATCCATAATGGACAAACCATATATATATACATACCGCTTGTGTTTGATTACTTTACTACGGGCTGGCACCTCGATTCTTTGATAGCTATCTAAGACTAGACAAAAAGCCCCGACCGCAGAAAGCGCCACCTATCCAAAATTTTGCCTGCACGAGCTCGTGCTATGCGTTTTTTACGTCATCTTTTCTCTTGCAGAGGCTCGTAGAGGTTGAAAGAACCAAAGACCTCGTCTTCGTTTTTTTTCGATGTCGGGCAGTGTAAAAACTAACTGACCAGGACTTGGATAGCCTATAGAATTGAATTCACAACTTCGCAGCTATGAGACGACAATAGCTTTCCGCCCGTAACGGCGGCCGACCAACCGACCGACCTTGATCCCCGCAATAAACTACCAATAAGTGCCGACTTTTAGTCGCAAACTCTGTAGAAGTAATTAATTAACTGATGAATGACAAAAATGAATGAAAGAAGAAGAAGAAGATGAAGACGGAACAAATAGAAGAGTCAATATTAGAAAATGTCAAAGCGAAAGAAAACTACGAATACAACAGACGTAGTCACATAACATTATCAACAAAGACAATATACGATCGTAGTAGATTTTACGATTGTTTGATTGTAGCGATGAGTACGGTTGCCACTATCACACAACTTCTACTTCTACTCTGGGTTTACTATTGTCACTAATACTACACAGTTGCTATTATGACTTGCACTTACCTAGTCTACCTCATTCTCTACTGGAACACTATGGAGCACGATAGTGCCGCCTCGTTCAATTTCCAAGTCATTATGCGTCGTTGTTCGTTCGAAAACAAGGCGACGGGGCAAAAACTACACCGCCATCATTAGGGTTAGCGCTCAAGCCATGAGAATGGCTGAATGCTTGACAATTGAACGGACACTTTATCATGCCGTTGTACGCTGCTACTTTTGTCATTGTTGTTGTTGTTGTTGTCGGTCGTTGTTGATGTTGTTGTTGTTGTTGTCGGTCGTTGTTGTTGTTATTGTTGTTGGTCGTTGTTGTTGTCGGTCGTTGTTGTTGTCGCTTGTTGTTGTTGTCGGACGTTGTTGCAGTTGTTGTTGCTGCTGCTGTAACTATTTTTATTAGTCAAACAGAAAAACCGCGACCCTTGGCCACGATCACGTCATGCTCGGCCGCGAGAGTCGTCATCATTGCTGGTCACCAGACTGGATGCGCAAGTTGTGTTCCTCACTCTTTCTTTCGCTACTCCACCACCCCCTAGCCGTCCCCCCCCCCCCGGCTTCACAGCTTCAACCTCCTCGAGATTCGCGTGTCACGAGGCGAGGTAGTTGTGGTGACAACAGAAATCCGAATAACATGTGTATGCGTTTCGGCGGTACTAAGCACGGACGCTGCCGCCGCGGCAGATTGAACAGTTGTGATTGATCCGGCTGTACCAATCAACCACACACTATCGATGGTAGTGAGGTCGATAGACGCTACGACACTACGCTCATGCGGCAAAACAAGACGTTCTGTCGCCTTCATTTCTGGTGAAGTTCAGGGTGAACAGCAGCTAGGTCGGCTTCTCAGATCAGATCGGCGGCTCAGTGGCATCAATCCGGTGTCTGAGTCGCAGAGTCAGGCAAACGTCATCGATGACGGTGGATGACTACGATCTTCTTGTATTGATGATGTGATAATTGTTGTTGTTGTTGTTGTTGCTGCTGCTGTAGTTGTTGTTGTTGCTGTTGTTGTTTTTGGTGTTTGGCTTGTTGCTGTAGCTCTTGTGGCTTTTGTTGTTGTTGCTGCTGCTGCTGTAAATGTTGTCGTCGTTGTTGCTGCTGTCTTGTTATTGTTGTTACCGTTGTTATTGCTGTTGTTTTTTTGCTGTTATTGTCATCGTTGTTGTTGTTGTTAACGATAGCGGCAGCTACCACGTCATTGTTGACGCAGTGATGTCCCAAGTCAAACGGACCCCGCGTAGGTAGCACGCTGTGACCCTGTAAGGCCCCCTCCTCGCTCCCGTCACTTCCCGCCTGTGATTAACTCTCTACGTTGGTCTAACATGATAGTGGGCCTTTACCCGTCGATAGACGTCGACTATTGAACGTCGTCGATGGCCCACAGCCAGCCAGTAAGCCAGTCAGCGATGCACGAACAACGCCTTCTTCGACGCCCTCGAAGCGTCGGCACCCCTAAGCTAAGCAAGCGTCGGTCGTATTCGTCGGGTGCGACGTATCCATTGCGCATACTGAACTATGCACGTATGTATGTATGTATGCTTGTTTGTTTGTATGTATGTATTGGTTGTATGTCTTACGTGGTCACGCAAGTAAATGAGTAAGTGAGTGTCGGGACCGTCCGTCGATCGGTCGCATAGCAAGCAGAGGGAGACGGGGCGCCGCGTATTATTCCGGCTTCGATTCGGTCGGAACCAATATGTCGGTTAACGGCAAATGATGATCAAGGTGATATGGTGGCGGCACCTTGTACTCCTCGTGAGTCGCGAATGCGAAATGCGGTGAAGCCGCCGCCGTCTTCGATACTACCGTAGTCAGTGCTTGGTTCGCTCGACCGGGGGAACACATGGTGGAGCAAACGAATACGCGTCGAAGTCTACAATCATAGCTCAAATACCATCACCACCACCACTGCAAACTATGAAGCTTTTTGCACCACTCTGCTTCGCAGCTTTGCACGCTGCTCAACCGTCTCGGGAAAGAATAGATAGCAATACAGAGACGCAGGCGGGCAGGCACTCACCCACACAACCTCATCCAAGCTAGATGACTTTTTTCTTAAAAGAAGAACACTTTTCTACAAGTAAAGTAAGTTGCGGTTAATTGTCGCCGCTACAAACGACGAGCTTCGCTGCCTGCGAGCACCGCCGTTTCAACAATAGAATGACTAAGTTGCAAGAAGTAAGCATAAAGACACGCTTCGTTGGG
This sequence comes from Dermanyssus gallinae, assembly GCA_003439945.1. NCBI lineage: Eukaryota > Metazoa > Arthropoda > Arachnida > Mesostigmata > Dermanyssidae > Dermanyssus > Dermanyssus gallinae. The sequence continues at coordinate 26,633 of QVRM01000440.1, forward strand.
TGCTAAAATCACAGGTTAGTGACTTTGGGCTTTGGTCTACCCTGTCGCGATAGAGTTACCGCTTCAAGTTTAACTACACATTAGAATTAATCCTTCCCCTTAAAAACATTTGGAAATGGAAACTGATGATACAGTCTTATTAGTCACGCACATCGTATAGTGAAGGGCCTAGATGTCCGGCTTATTTGGCTGCGTTCTCACCTCCGCACGCACCCGCTGCCGTGTCCTCGGAATGTCACACTGAACAAATGAAAATCCGTCCCTTATACGCACCACACATAAAACAAACATGACTCGATATGATATTTTGTACATAGCAAAAACACTGTATTATTTAGTTCAGTTTGTTTACTCTCTAGCTACTCAACATATATCATGCATACCGTATAAAATTATTGCTTATTGGCAACATTATTAACAAATGCTGTTTTTTTTAAAGAAAGACGCTCGACAAGTTACGTTGAGCAGTTAACCGTCGAAATATTGAGTGTCGCTGCTTGCGCGCACCGCTACTTCACCAATAGAATAACTAAAGTGCAAACATTGAACGTAAAGACACACTTCGTTGAGTGCTAAAAATACCACATTAGTGACTTTGGACATTAGTCGACTTGCTAGAGGGTGACAGACTTACTTTTCAAGTTTATCATTCATATCCGAATGTATCTTTTACAAACTTTTGGAAAGTGAACAGATGATGAATATTGTAATGGCACATCGCGTAGATGCCTAGATATTCAGCTCATTCGGCTGCATATCCATATAGGGTAACGGACTTCATCCCAATATTCAAATTAATCGTCTTAAAACCTTTCGAAATGAACAAAACCAGACAGTACTGCAATTTCATATTGCGTAGTGAAGGCAGTTGATGTTTAACTTAATAGGTCGCATATATATGTGTATAACGTCGGCAGTCTAAGAGGTGTCCACGCAGTTTGCAGCTCCAAGTTGGAGACAATATATAAAATCCTTCCGTAAGGCAGGTATTTGTTTGCATGCCAATCATAGACTACACACCGCATAAGCGAGTTTCGATTTGTATGGGACGACCACTGTTTTCATAGGGTTGCTCGTGTTAAGGTAACGTTTTGGAAAGGTTCTTTAAGGTGCGTTCTTTAAGGATATTTAACTCATAGCCAAGTCGATTCCCACCCAGTAAATACACTAGCAGATTTTGGTTGACAGTGTGTATGTTTAAAAATAGTTCACAAAAACAGGTCCTGAATCTGTCAAGAACATATCAGAGAACGCACGAGCAAGACACGACAGCGTGTGAAACATTATAGGAAAGCGCAGGCAAGTCGTGTATGTAACTACAGGCAACCGTAATGTAGGCCCCGACGGTAAAGTGAAAGTGACAAAATTGGCTGGGTTGAACCAAACATATTACAACAGTTTTTACATTCAAGTCAGAGAGAAGAAATTCTAAAATATACCTGATTCCGCGTTTTGGCCCGAAGGCAGCCGCCTCCGCCCCTAACGTGGCCAATTTAAACCAAGTAGAAAATACAACATTGAGAGAAGAGAGTCGGGCATTGGAGAAAAGCAGCAAGGTAGACAAGTCCGTCCAGCACACTCTAATGTGGACAACAGGACTCCCGATTAAATAGTAGTGTCTCTTATCGAATTTAGAGTCGTAGGCGTCGTTGTACGAAACATAAGGAGAGAATTTAGTAAGCGCGATGTTATGTTCCTAACAGAGGCTTTTGTAACCGGCAACGCACACATTACATTTCCAAACCATAGGGCGTTACACGGGCTAGCGTTGAAACTGCATGGATATGGACGGCTAAATGGGGTGTGACATTAGCAGTTCAGACATTAGAGTAGGCCTGTGAAATTAAACGTAGAACGTTGTTACTATTATTTAGTCTGTCTATATAGCCCACCCGACAAGAAAACTGTAGATATAATACAAGCTATTGGTGATTGTCTAAGTAATTGCTAAGGTCGTGCCCGGTGGCGTGGTGCATTCGCCCGCCCTCCGCAACCGGAGGAGACACATCGGTGCGCGGGTTCGAACCCCACCGTCGTACATTTGTATTTATGGGGTTCCGTCTATGAAACAATGCGAAAAGCAGTCTCGTAGACGTTAATTCTTGGCTGAGAGTCAGCCCAAAAAGTTTTTAAGTAATTGCAAAGACTCGCGTAAGAACGTTTTAATAGCAAAAGACCTTAAGCGTCAGCTTATTAAAAAAAGACGCGCGTCGGACGGGCTTTACAGTGGGTATTAACGAAATTAAACATCAAGATCACCTTTACTGATGCGACCAATATTTGTTAAAATGGCAACAGTGCAGTGGATGTTGTGCTATCTACGAGCCGCCAGCCAGAAGCATTAATACCCAACTTTAGATCCACTGCCTTAGCACATCGTAAGCATTGGAAAGTAAAATTCATCCTATTACGAGCCAAAGCTAACAATACAACCAAATACCAACAAAAGCTCAGCTGAATATTGAACCCAAACGCACTAGAACAAGCTCTTGAGTCACTACAATATACGTGTGATATCAACAACACAGAAAGTTCTCTCACATGCGAATTTCCCAAGCAGCCAGGTTCAGAAAGGAAATGAAACCACAGTTACACAAACTCAAGAATACAAGAACATGAAACATATTATATATAAACATGATGACATGACCCAAATTGAATTTACAACAGTTAGCTTTCCTAAAAAAAAAACAGTTAAGGCCATAAACAACGAAAAGAGACTACGACACGAAGAAAAGCAGTGAATGCGTCTTGTACGAAATAGCAAATACTGACCGTGACCCCAAATCTGAGTTTATACCTTTTATAGAAGCCAATGTAAGACTAACAATTACATCAAAACAAAATAACAGGTCAGCGGGGCCAGACCAAACCGTGTTCGAGTACATGAAGTATGCTATGCCCAGTTACGAAACTTTACAATATGTCCCTACGCGAGAGCAAAATACCAGATGAGTGGACAAGGAGCTACCTACAGCCTATATAAAAGGGTAAAGTAGATGCTACGGACCCAAAAGCATACTAAGGCGTCTCTTTAATAAGCTTGGTGTATAAAGCGCTTACTTCACTGATCGCCTCGAGACGTTACGAGTGAACAATCGATGAATACCCGACCGAGCATTACGGAATTCTTCAAAAACGCTCAATCACAGACACTCTAAAGTTTGTACTGGACCATGTAGAAGAACGACAAGTTCAAAGCGAATTAACCTACACAGCATTTATTGACTTCAAACTCGCCTTCGACTGCGTACCCAGGGATCGCCCTTTGCAAGTCATTCCCAGCAGATACACAATTACGGGTCCAATGTATAACCTTATACATAATATGTTGGACCATAACCGAATCTTTCCTAAAGACGGCGACCATTACGCCAGGGACCCAATTATACAGAAAACCGGTGTCGCCCGGGGAGACCATTTAAGGCCGTTTCTAGTCATCCTATACTTGGCAAGTTTGGCGGAAGTCCTATAAAAAATAAAAGCACAACTATGTGTCTTATGCAGGTGACCTGATCGTTCTCGCAAAATCTCCAGACCACTTACAGTTCTATCTTAGTGAATCGGCAAAGTGGTGCGATGAGAATCAATTGGCACTAACTATAAACAAGACTAAAGACCTACGTATCAGTCTTGGAAGGGCATATGCCACCGCAGATCGCCGTATAAAGACAAACACCCCTGTAGAGCTAGTAAATTATTCTTCATAAATGGGAGTGACTAACTCCAAGAATCTCGTTTGACAGCCACATAGAAAAAACGAGCCAAAGCAACGGCAGCTCCAATGCTTCTTGGAGAACTTTGTGACACCGACCTAAAGAATGCCGTCAAATTATTTAAGATAAAGGTTGCACCAAGCGCCCGACATAGCTTACAAGTGACTGTGCCCCACGTTAAGCTGACAGACCTCAAGAACATTGACCGAGTTAATAATTGCTTTATACAGCGTGAGCTTGGACTACCTAAGAAAGCATCGGTGACACTGGCGTTGGCATTATGTCGAGACAAAACCTGTACGTAGGATCCTCATATCAGACAGAATACCAGTTAGTGCAGATGTGCTGGACCGATACTAAACGTTTAGAGGATAAAGAGCTATCAACTTTGTAAGGCAGAACTATACAAAGGGACAAGCGTTCTCCACAGATATGTAGAAAAAAGGCTCTACAAACAAATCGGACTCTGTTGTGTACGATAACCTAGCATAGTTACCACCATTATATATGTTTGTAAAGAGCGCGTTATGAAATTGACGAACGTCTTTGCAAAAAAATTGTGGAGAATGTAACATTAACCGCTACCATTTGACACGATGCGTATCAATCGACGCACAATCACGGCAGGAACGTGTAAATTACCTGCTTAGTTTGAACAAGAATTATAAAACATGTAAATTACATGGCGCTAAAGATGGCTAAGTGAATAAACTGAATAATTGATTTAAGTATGTCAAAAGCCAAAGATTGTTTTCATAAGGGCGAAATTCAATAACTTGAAACCATGGCACACCGGCAATTAGGCCGCAGAAGTCGACATCCGTTTCCTATATTTATACAAACAAAACATGTACATTCGCATGTGCTTTACTCCCATAGCTGCTTTATTTTGCGGCATTTAATTGCTACACTTGAACACTTTATTTCAATAAACTTTTGTTAGATAAATTCATAGAAAGAAGTTCGGTCTCAAATCGCGGATTAATGAGATGAGTGTAGCACTTTCTGCATTTTGGCGTGGTGTTTTTCCGCGAATTCACTACGCAAGTTAAGCAGATCTCCACTAAACAAGTCCGCCAAATGGCGATACTGGCAGAACAACAAGAACAACAATTACACCCTATCATTTCTCAGTGCCTTTGAACTACTTAATTCCAATTATATGATAAGAACAAGCTAAGTCCAGGCAGTAAAGGGCTTAAGACTACCGCTGTTATTGACTTAAGACAACAGCAGGCCAGGGATAGAAACTAATCACCGTGGGAATGCACAACATGTGTAACACCCGACTACCAGTGGCTCCTCAATGGCGGAATCTACTATACAAACTTGTAGATGTTAGATACTACTTGTCTTAGTGCACGCATGTGTTTATCCAAGCCCACCCCTATTGACACGATTGTATTCTGCTTTAGCATCTGTGCATTTTCTATACGAGCGGAGCGGAAACGCATTCACGCAATTTTCCTAAACATGGCCGTACATTGTAGATGTACTCAGTATGTCAGTCGGGTGATCGCACGACATGACGGGTATCCAACGGGGTACTGGATACTGCCAAAAAAAGTAGATAATCGCAGATAGAAAGGGTTTTAAAGCTAACGACGCTTATAAAGACAAACATGTTACACATAAGTCTATAAGCTGCAGTAAGCTATTATTTTGTATATTTGCCCTTGACATTACTCTGCAAATCTTAAGAAAAATTGCTTCGAAAAGGTATTCTAGTGTGTATATATAAATATATATATATATATATACTAGAACTTGTCGATAGACTGGTTCTAGCATTTGAATTTTAAAAATTGAACTGAGTTCACCCAGGCTTTTCAGTTTGTTTTGCTTAGAAGCACCATTCGTCAGATGCACATAGGTCAAAATTTGCGCCCATCTGTAGCAGCGTTTATTGTTTGAGTTGAGTTCAAAGGAGTTAGAAAAATAAAGTTTGGCGACTTTTAATGACCCGAAATGGAGGAGCAACAAGTTTGCATCAAGTTATGTGTTGAAAAAATAAATCATATATTCTAATATTGTGCAAATGGTACGGGCTGCTTATGACGATTAAGCCGTGTCCCGAAACATTGCTTATACGTTATACCGTCTATTTCGCGAAGGACATGAAGAGGCCGAAGATGCCCTTTCGGGAAAAGTTGGTGATATCATACCCAACCTTCGCCGAATTACTATCAGAGAGATAGCTGAGGAACTGGAGATAACGCATGGATAAGTTGTAACCGTTTTGATCGATATCTTGTGCGTCCGAAAGTGCGAGGATAGCTATTGCACGAGTCAGGATGTTTATTGTTATGACATCGAGACCAAAGCCCAATCCTCCCAGTGGTGCTTCCAAGGGGAGAGTCTATCGAAGAAATTCAGACACAGCTCATCCAACATCAAGGTCTGTTTTTCAACTACAAGAGAATCGTCATTAAAAAAAATTACATTTCTATTTTCATGCGATCTACCTGCTCGCCGGACTTGGCTCTGCGCGAGTTTATCCAACAGATAAAAAAATGAAAAAGCAACCTTTTCGAGACTATAGATCATATAGACTAAAGCTAAAATTTGCAGGAGCAACTCAACTCGATTCCGTAAAATACGCATTGAAAAAATGTTTCGAAGAGTAGGAAAAAATGTGACACAAGTGCATTGCAGTGGGCGCGAGCAATAGAAAAAGGAAACGGCAAATCTTTCGAAGATTAAATAAATATTCTCTTCTTTTATAAATATGTCTCCGATCTATTCGATCCGACTTCGTATATATAAACATATATATATATATATATATATCGTATTGACCTGCCCTACAGTGCATCCGCTCCAATTTTTTGTTGAAAAGCAGTGTATTTGCACGTATGCAGGAACAGCACCACTAACAACAACAGTAACCGTAACAGCACATAGAAAGATATAGCAAGGACGTGAGGTGTACGCAGACGTCTGGAAACGACCACTACGAAGTGCAACTACGAAGCGCAGGAACGGAAACGAACGACACGTCTCCGTTGTCGCTTCATCGGCGACCTGTGTCGCGGGAAGCTCCCGACTGATCCCCGCACGGGGTGTGCATGAATCGATTCACGATAACCAGCGTTGTTGTAGTTGTCAGTACAACGACTACGACAACTGTTACTGTTACTACGACGCGTATTACCCCCACTAGCAGCAGCAGGCAACCAGTGAACGGGGGGAGCAAACGGTGAATTTGTCCGCCACCACACAACAACAACAACATACAGCAACAGCAACGACAACAACAACAACATACAGCAACGAATACCGGGAACATGATGGTGCCACCGCGATATCTGACCTAGAGGAGACCGGAACACCAATCACTCCGACCGAGGAGACGATGATACCAATCAGCGAACGACGCGACGCGCCGGCTGCTGCCGCTGCAGTTGACGCTCTGCCGGAAGACGCAACCAGGCGGCGTCGAACAATGAATGCGTCGTCTTAGACTGCTGCTGCTGCGGCTCCTGATGATGATGATACGGCTGCTGGTGTCAATGGCTGCTGGCGAAGGCACCGCCATCATCAGCTTTGCGTCATCTATGTCGTCGTCGTCCTCGCCGCCGTCGTTAGCACCACCACCCCCGAAGCCGCGGTCACTGCCGATCGATATCTGCCGGAATTTGGCCGCCAATGAGCATCGCAATAGTAACGATGGCACGATGATAACTTGCAGCTTGCAGTGCTGAAAACAAGCCTTCCACCTCCCCCCCCCCTTGCCCTCCCGCCGAACCCCCGAGTACCTGACGAGTAATACCAGCAGCACCAGTAGTCGCTTTAGTGGCCGGAACAACAACGACGCCACTATCAGTAACAGTAATTGCGGTATATAATAATAATAATAATAATAATAATAATAATAATAATAATAATAATAATAATAATAATAATAATAATAATAATAATAATAATGACGACCTTTTACGGGGCAAATCTTACGGCCCTAAAAAAGAAGGACGGTTCAATCAGACCTATAGCATGTGGCCTTACAATCCGAAGGCTTGTAGCAAAGGTGGCCATCGCGATCAGTAAGGGATCCATAACAAAAGCTTTAGCACCAAGGCAAGTAGGGGTTTCTATAAAAGGAGGCGCGGAGGCAGCCGTTCACGCTGTACGAGCATACATCGAAACAGACGGTCCTGTGCGGGTTTTAGTGAAGCTAGATTTTAGCAATGCTTTTAACACCATACGACGCGACGTAATATTAGAAGAAGTAAGACTACACGTACCGGAACTCTTTCCACTTGTATGGCAATGCTACAGGGACCCTTCACTTCTATCCTGGTGTGACAAAGAGCCACTTAAATCAACAAATTGAGTGCAACAAGGAGACCCACTAGGCCCCGCCTTGTTCAGTCTGGGAATCTCCAGTCTAGTGGCACGAATGAGAAGCCCATTGAACATCTGGTACCTGGATGATGGTACATTAGGAGGACCGGCAGAAGTGGTAGCCGCTGACATATTTAAGGTAATAGAGTTTGCAAATGAAGGAGGAACAATCCTCAATCTTTCCAAGTGCGAAGTTATAACGGTTGGGGGGACACCCAGGAACGAGACGAAGCACGCAAAACCATTGCTGCCGTTCTACCAGGCTGTAAGCAAGTTAACCCGGCCGAGTTAGAAGTTCTTGAAGCTCCACTTAGTCTTAACAGACCTTAACAGAAAAACGCCGGGCGTTGCTGCAGACACGGCCTCGTTTGTTGGCCATGCACTCACAAGCTGCACTGTGTCTTTGGAGATATAGTTTAGGTTCCCCGAAATTCAACTACACATTGCGCACCTCACCGACAAGCCAATGTCCCGACGCCCTGCAAGCGTATGACGACTCTACGAGAGACATACTGAGTGAAGTCCTTAACATCGATTTCACGGACGATACGTGGCGAAGAGCAAGCCTCCCCATAAGAGAAGGTGGACTGGGTGTTCGATCAGCAGTAGAATTGGCACCCATATGTTACGCAGCGTCTGTGCTAGAATTCAGCCCGCTGGCAGAGGCGCTAGTCGACCCGAGTGCTCACCACCGGCTGCACATAGCTAAGCAGGAGGCAGAGTCGCTTGTCAAAATGAAGTTGGATCCAGGTCCTTGGGAAAAACGTGTAACGCAGAGAGTGCTTGATAACTACAGATGTAAAGTTATAGCCCGTGAGATCACCGAAAGCCTTGAGTCTTCTTCGGAGAAGGCAGTCTTCTTGGCCGCACGAGACACCTTCAGCGGTGGATTCCTTAGGGCTCTCCCGTCGCCACAGCTCGGCACCATGCTGGACAACGTCTCATTCCGCATGGTGTCGGCTCTCAGAATCGGCGGGTCGATATGCGAACCTCACATTTGCAAGGCCTGTGGAAAACCAGTAGAGAAGAATGGCCTCCACCCGTTGAGCTGCATCAAGAGCCAAGATCGGGCTCCCAGGCACACAGAAATAAATGCAGTGATTCAAAGAGCTCTCCGGAGGGCGGGAATACCTAGCATGCTGGAACCCAGACTAGGACTTCATGACGATAAAAGGCCCGACGGTGTCACTATTCCGCCGTGGAAAAAAGGCAAATGCCTGGTTTGGGATGCGACAGTCTCCTGCACAGCCGCACCGTGTTATGTGTGCCACAGCGCTACCGAGGCGGGATGGGTGGCCGAACACGCAGAGAAACAAACGTGGCGTAAATACACAGAGTTAGAGTCTAGATACAATTTCGTGCTGATTGCAATGGAGACAATGGGCCCAGTCAGCAGAAGAACAAGGACATTTATTAAAGACTTAAGTGATCGAATACAAGCAAACACCGGAGATGCACGCGAAGGCGACTTTCTGAGGCAGCTGCTTTCATTGGCAGTTTGCAGAGGAAATGCCGCGTCGATATTAGGTGCGATGGGCTGACGACAGCAAGAAAGAAACTATAAAATAATGAGGATACACATTCACACCTCACAACTGTATCGCTCTATGACATATTAAATAAATAATAATAATAATTATTATTATTATTATTATTATTATTATTGTTATTATTATTATTATTATTATTATTATTATTATCATTCAGTTATTACAATTGTGAGGTATGAACGTTTATGTCAGGTTTATCCTGCTCCGGTCGCTTTCTATCAATTCATGGCGCCTATGATGGAAGCCACATTTCCTCTACAAACGGCCAAAGACATCATCTGTCTCAAAAACATGGCCTCGCGTCGATCGCCCGTAACTTCTGCTATGCGTTTTCCGATATCTTTTAGGATTTTCGCTGTACCTGAGCTGATGGGGCCAAGCGTCTCTAATGTAATGGGTACAAAGTGGTAGCTTCTAGATAGCTCGAGATACTTCCTTTGTTTTTCAGAATCCGCGCGCTCGGCTATCCATCCCGACTCAACGACGCTGTGGTGTAAATACGATAAGGCCGCCGTGCATGAAACCGTTACATCCCATACAAGGCTTTTTCCGTGTGACCACAACGGGATGGTGACCCCGTCAGGCCGCAGCTCACTACTGCCATTAAGGCCATTCGGCTCCGGTGTAGATGGTATCCCTGCCCTTCTAAGAGCTCTTCTAACTATGGCGTTAAGTTCAGCGTGTCTTGTAATTCTGCCGGAACTTTTCAGACAGCTTAACGGGTGTAACCCGTCAGAGTCAACAGGTTGGCCGCATCGCAGACATGAGAAGGGCTGGCAGACGGGGGCGCCTATTCTAAGGCGCATTTTATAATAATAATAATAATAATAATAATAATAATAATAATAATAATAATAATAATAATAATAATAATAATAATAATAATAATAATAATAAATAAATAAATCGCAGTGTGTAGGGGAAACGCCGCCGCTGTAATCGGCTTCATGGATTAAGGAGTGGGGGCGAGTCTAGGCGGGTACACGTTCGAGTCCCACAGTTGTAGGAAAATACCAAAAAATTGAATAAATAATAACGCTAGCCACGCTACCAAGAACAATAACAGTGGCCACACCGGCAGCACCCCTATTTCTCTTTCTCCATCTCAGCAATATATATATATATATTATATATATAAATAAATATATATATATATATAATATATATATATATATATATATATATATATATATATATATATATATATATATCACAAAAATCCATGTTAAGGGGTCATAACGCTCGTTAACGCCTTTGCCACGCCAAGCCTATTATACGGAATGGGGAGGGCAAAAATGTTTTGTTTAGTAATGACGCTATAACGCGATTATATGTTACATCGACACGGCTAGCCGGACATCCCTTTACAATTTATGCAATTGAAAGTAAGTTAATTCTTTTAAAAAGTATATATATACATACATATATATAGCACTCCTCGCAAGCCCTTTTAAAGGGAGTTGGTCGTATAGCCCTGCAAGCCTACATATATATATATATATATATATATATATATATATATAAAGGGTGTCAAAACAGAGTTTGGCCAGACTTGCGGGGGTTGCAGATGTCGTTATTTTTTCAACTGAAGGACTAAAGGACGGACTGATAAGATAGATATCTTGATAAAGAATGACAGTGAAATTACCAATTTTTGTCTTACCGATGCGCATGACCGGACATCAGTTTTCAAAATGTGTGGTTGCAAGAGAGCGAGTGATTCGATAGACGAAACTGGAGCGTGTTAGAAAAAAAATATGCTTCGTTTCAAGGGCATTCAACCTTAACTGGCGGAAGATAACTAGTCGTGTTGAATAAATTTGCAATAATTTACGTCGATATTTTTATATTTGGTAGCATTTTTTTGGTTGTGCATTAAATGCCATACAAATTTGCGATTGTGGCAACAAAGCACACCCAATCCGGAGAGTGCGTCTCCCTTTTATGAAGATCATTTTGGTTTGAAATCAATGGTGGCTCGATTCGTGAGATGATTACCGTGAGCCATTTTCCCCGATGTCGGATTCCAATGTAAGTTTTTACTCGGTCGGCATCGGTCAATTCATGGATTCCCGAAGGTAGCGTCAAGGTAAGCTCGTACCGCAGAGTCGTTGTAAGCTGGCGCTCCACTGCGCTGAAACAACATCTTCTTATCATTGTCTATATAATAAATACATATTAGTGCAGAACTTTTCTTTACCGTGGTCGAGCGAATCGCTTCGGCTTTTGATACTATCTTGCGTATAGCCGTAAGGACGGATCCGCGTTTTCTAAACCCGTGTTGTGCCTCCAATAACCGTTTTCTTCGACAAAGTCCTTTAGCCTTTTTTCGATTACGGTCTTCACTTCTTTCACCAAGGTATTGATGAGACAGATAGGTCTGTAGGAGCTGCCCCCCACTAGCCCTATGAAGTAGTTAAGTCATAGTCAGCATGCATATTATCAAATAAACGCAATTAAAAAAGCATTCTTATGCTAAATAATAAATTAAAAGCAAACACTTTCTACCACTTTTGATAAGATCTTGCTTCGGAAATCTGGTACGCTGCTTCGAAGAGTTCTAAGGGGCCTCGGTTTGTAACATCCCAGCCCAAACATAGACAATGTTAGCGTGCATACAATCATCTGTGAATGGCTAAGGTGCTTCACAGTCTACATATTTCCAGGCGTGTATTAAATACTGTCACTTTTGTTTGAAGAAGAAGTACCCCCAGGCTGAGTCCCTTCTGCAATTGTGACCCTGAAGACGAAATTTGGTTTACATAAGAGGCTATATTTAACGTACACAATTCTCTTTGGTGAGCCAACGAGAGCCAGCACATGACCCGTTTGCATGCACGCCACGATTGCTTCTCCATAAATGTTTTGCCACGCGTGGTAAACAACTACCTTCTAGGCGATTATGAGGCTTCTCAAAACATATATAAAAAATTATAACAACAATAAATGTAATATACAATATAATTAGCTGAAATATATGCGGGAATCGACAAGGGCGCAGGGTTATGCGCGGGATGTTTTCAGCCTGTAATATCGTCTCGGAATACAACTTTAGGCCCTGGTTTCCTGCTTATACGTAAGAGCCTTGCGAGACGTTAGACAGACCAGATATTTCTTCAGCAAGGTCTCTTGTCGTCTGACTGTGGCTACTGCTTTAGTAGAACGGGGCAGCCAATTTGTTTTCAACTTTTGTATAAGTTTGCATCTATACAGATGCAAACAGTATGTATCGTATACGTATATACACATACATATGTATGTAAACACTTATGCATTTATGTTTGTATAATGTTCTCATTCCTTAATCTTACAAACCATTTATTTCCGTATAGTCACATTATGTATGTGGGACACATATTACGGAGGATTAGCTAAGCCAATTTGCCTAGCGCGCGTGTATTGTGACTATCACGTGTTCGTTTCGTCTAGGACAGGCCGAAACCAGTTCAGAAGTGTGCCCTGAACGGAGGTTGCGTTTTCACGTTGTATCTCAAAAGGGAAATGTTGTTTAGGAAAAAGGACGACGATCTGCTGTCACCGGTTGACAAATTTAACAAAGTGCCAACTTTGCGGATCAACTGCCCTGATCCGAACACCAAGAGCACCCAAAGTCTCAAACGCGAGAGGGCAGAATTGGTGGGACTACCCGATTGATAAGTATTTTCTTGGCTTGCTGGTCTCCGCAAGGTGGGCTGCATAGCCAGCTTTGGATGCGTTACCACCGACCGTAGAAGGTGCTAGAGAGGTCGGTAACGGTTGCATCAAGTTGTCAAGCCGTCTGGACGCCTGGCGTCTTCCGCGCAGAGGTCCGGGGGTTCACGGATGCACGAACGACCGCACGGCCTAAGGTCTGGTATAGTACGTTGTCAGGCCTGTCTCTGCACCGGACCTTAAGGTTCTCCTGAATCTGGGCTAAGCGGAGTCTACACTAGCCGACCTATGCTGTATCTAAAAATAGGATTTCCCTGTTTTCTGCGCTTAGCATTGATGAAACTATGGCAGGCTCGGCCAGGATCAGTAAATCCGTGACCCCAAGGCCCTCTTTATAGACGAGTAGTAGTCAGCTCAAAGAAGGTTAGAGTATATATATATAGATGCAACGCATGTGTTGTACATGTATATATATATATATATATATATATATATAGATGCAACGCATATGTTGTACATGTATATATATATAGATGCAACGCATATGTTGTACATGTGTATATATATATATATCAATGTATGGGACTGTCTTCTCCGGACGGCAATTTTTTAAGTTGAATCATTATTATTGAGCTTGAAATTTCCATAATTACACACATTCAAACAATTGTAACTATTTAGGGCATTTTGCAGAAAAGGCTATCGCCCGTGTCTGTGTATATATATATATATATATATATATATATATATATATATATATACAGGTAGTTCAATAAGTTCTTAGAATGAAAACCAAGAATTTTCCAAATCATGTTTTTAAATGTATCTTATTCGATATACTCCCCGAGATGCTCAATACACTTTCCCACCAATATTTCAGAGCTTTTATACCTCTTAAGTAGAATTCCGCGTCTTTAGACTGAAAATAGGCATCGACAGCAGCCTTAACCTCTTCATTGCTGGAAAAACGCTTTCCACCGAGACTATTCTTCAAATGTCCGAAGAGGAAATAATCAGGGGGGGCCAGGTCTGGAGAATAGGAAGGTTGTTCAATAAGTTCGAACCTCAGTTGGGCCAGTTTTGCCGATGCTTGCCGGGACTTGTGTGCAGGAGCATTGTCCTGGTGAAACAGGACAACCTTCTTCTGCAAAGCGGGCCGTTTCACGATGAGTTCTTGCTAAAGGCAGTCTAACAGTCTTGCCTAATATTCTCCTGTGGTCGTCTTACCGCTCTCAAGGTAGTCGACCAGCATTATTCTACGTTGGTCTTAAAAAACTGTAGCCATCACCTTTCCGGTCAATGCCGTTGTCCGCACCCTCTTCGGAGGTCCTTCATCAGGTGCACACCATTGGCAAGATGCTTCTTGGGTCTCGGGAGTGTAGTGATGAACCCGGCTTTCATCGACGGTCATGAATCTGCACCAAAAATCCGACAGATTGTTCGACATCTTGGCCAAATTTCGCTGTGAAGCGAAAACAGGCGCGTTTTTTTGGCCTTGGTTGAGCAAATGCGGCAGCCATTTTTCTCTAAGCTCTTTCATCTTCAAGTTTTCGTGCAGGATGAAATGCACACTACCCAAACTGATCCCCAAGGCCTCCGCTATCTCCCTAATGTTCACTCGCTTATCTGCGGCAAAGATTTTCCGCACCTTTTCCACGTTTTCCTAATCAGTTGCCGTTTTTGGGCGTTTTGAACGTAGTTTATCCCGGTGCTCCTGCGACCTCTTTTTAACTCATTAATCCAGTTGGAAACAGTGGCAAAACATGGCGCAGAGTCACCGTACACCTCGTCTAACTCAGTTTTCACTTGGGTCGCATTCCAACCTTTGAAATAAAATGCTTGGTAACCACTCGAAACTCTTTTTTCTCCATTTTTCAAAATCACGCCGATACGTTGCACGGGAAAAGCCGTCAAACGAAATCGCAACGGCCAATCACCATAATATTTTGACTGCTGGCAGTCAAAATGGCAGTTCCTAATAGCGGTGGAAGCGCGCCAAAATTCGAATTCTAAAAAGCTCATTCTAAGAATTTATTGAACTACCTGTATATATATATATATATATATATATATATATATATATATATATATATAAACTCGTGTATACATATTTATACGTATATAAACGAGGAAAGATCGGAAACTTCTAGTGCCTTGAATTTTGCCTCCAGATCGAAACCCCATGATCTTCCGGCTTGATTTGCTTAGAAACGCCATTCGCCGTTTATTGTTTGATTTTGTTTCAAATATGTAAAGACAACCAGGTTCGACGATTTTTTTAAACAGCTGGAAATGGAAGAGCAACAAATTCGCAACAAGTAGTGAGATGCTATGGAATACCATAGCATCTCGCGATATGATGAAGTAATTGTCTCGTATCGGAGCCGCATATGAGACTCATCCTAAACATCAGCAGCCAAATACTATATGACTAGTAACCTGCTTCATTCGGTGATAGGATGAATAGTCGAAGAGACATTTATGACGCTTTCTAACGGCACGAGCGCCCTGCTCGCTCAAGCGGCAGGCCGGCAGGCCCCTGAAAATCAGTTCGCTATCACGGAGGAGCGGAAGGCATTACGCTGCTCTACAATACAATTCAATAACTCACATTTTTTGTTACAACCCAACATACCATATAGCACGTTTCATGGCTCATAGGTAGCCTACATATCAGATCAGAAAGCAGACCGTACCGATGTGACACTCTTTCGGAGGGTAGACACAGGAGGGGTTAACAACGCCCAGAGTCTAAATCATGTTGATAAGGTGCTTTATTCGGCGATGCGACGTAAACACTGAAGATAAACTAAAAGCTATAGATGTGTGCTGTGTTTCACTTGAAAAATGACTGACACCGGGTTTTGTGTTGGACTTTGCCCTAGTAGTGTGGGACTTTACCCCCCAAAAAAAACAGAACACCTGCTAGGGCACGAACACTTTTATTTTTACCTTTGCTTATGTTTGTTTCAGTCCTACGTTTGCCTATTCAAGCTCTAACTGGTTGAGTTATAGCACTTGCTCTCATAATGACCCTGTGGCGTGGTGGATTAAGTCTGCGTCCTCGCAACCAGAGGAAATCGTTGCACATTTGTATTTATGGCGGTCCGTCTATGAATCAATGTGAAACACAGTTCCGTGGACGTTAAATCTTGGCTGAGGGTCAGTCCGAAAAAGTTAATTTCAAGTAGTAGTAATAATAGGTGCAGCAAACTCACCTGCCAGTCGTCAAGAAACGTGGTACACCGGCTCTCGAGCATTTCGATCGCTCGTAGAAGATCGTTAATATCGCCACGATTGTTTTCGCTGTGGTTGCCAAGAGCATCTTCAGTTGCAGTATTGTCGTCGTCGTTGTCGTCGTCGTCATCGTCGTCGTTGTTGTGGTTGTTCTTGCTGCTGCTGCTGTTGTTGTTGGTGGTACTAAGACGGCGCAGACTCGCTGACGGTGGCCGCCCGGAACTGCCGTCCTCTACGTTGACATAGCTTCCGCTCATCTCACTTGGAGATCGATCTTCGCGAGGCAGGTAGAGTTCCGGCTCGAAACTCTCGTAACCGGCCATGAAGCTAGCTGCGGTTGCTGTCGTCGGCGTATCGCTGAGGATTCGAACAGCTACCGTCCGCATAGTCGGTGGGTAAGAGACGCTGTTGCTGCTGTTGCTGTTGTTGTTGTTGTTGCATTTGTCGTTGCATGTTCTGCCTACCGCCACTGAGCGCACCTTCAGACGCTGCTGCCAGGCTAAAGTTGCTGCCACCGATCTCGCGAAGCGACGAGGACGCGCTCCGCTCCAAAGGACACGACTCCGTGTCACGACGAGGCTGAGACTGACCATGAGACTCTTGATGACGACAACGATGATGATGTTGATTATGATGATGGTGATGATGGTGCGGGTTCTTATGACGATGACTTCGCTGTCCCCGATCGTTGCCGATCGAGTTCAGAGCGTTGGCAACCTCGTGAAGCTCGAGTTCGGCCGGCGTCAGCGGCAGATTCGCGAACTCAGAGAGGTCCGGCCAGCTGCTATTGCTGCTGACGATGCTGCTACAGCTGCTTCGACTACTATTACTACTGTTAGCGGTGTTCGGGCCGCCGCCGCCACCACTTTCACCCACGTCGCCGTTCTCGTCGTTTGTTAAGCTGTTCTGGCTACTACATGCACTCGTGTGTCGGCTGCGTACGGGCGATGGTAGAGCCAGATGATGTCGGTCGGTCGACTTGGCCGACACGGACAACGGGCTTGACGCCGACAACAATGTCCTCGAGTTGTCCTCGACGTTCCCGTGCCCTCCTTCGTCGTCCTCCTCCTCCTCCTGAGGTGTCCGTGAAGTTGAGCGGCTTGGGCTCATGTCGGCCCACTGGTGGAGCGATGGACTTCGAAGCTGGCGACGTTCCCCTCGACCGGCTGCCGAGAGCGTCCGTGACGACGGTGCGCCCGTCTTGTATTCGTTGCCGTCCAGCCATTGGTAGAAGCGGTCGACGTTAATCGTCGGTATGGGTGGACACGACCGGCTTACGTGAGGTTTTCGATCGTGGTAATGTTGTTGTGGTTGCTGCTGGTGTTGTTGTTGCTGCAGCTGTCGTTGTTGTTGCTGCAGCTGTTGCTGCTGCTGTTGTTGTTGTTGCTGTTGGAGTTTGTGTTGTTGTTCGGGCTCCGGTACGGCAATGTGGAACGTGTGCTCAGCGCTGCCCGGATAGTAGTAGTACCGTTGCAGCGGTCTCGAACGGTCACCGCTGCCGTTCAACACAACACTTCGGGGTTCGGGCGAGGGACTCATTGAAGTCCGCGCATCGGGCAGGTCTGCAACGCTCTTCGACCTCAACGAAAATGAAGTACCATTGCAATCATCGTCGTGAGACCCGTCGCAAGCGTTGTTCCTGTTGCCGTTGTCATCGTCATTGAAGGTCGCACGGTACCTATCTGCGGCTAATCTTCGTAATCCAAGTTTCCGGTTGTGTCTATGTGCAGGAGGAGAATTGTCGTGAAGTCCATCCGTCGAGTGGTAGTGTTGGCGTCGCCGTTGTTGTTGTTGCTGTTGTTGTTGTTGTTGTTGTTGTGGTCGTCGCTCTTGAGTTTGGCGGGGAGACGCTGTTTCGAGCACAGGTACATTAGTCGTATATACGCTCACGTGGATGAGTTTCGTATATTGGATAGCCTGGTGACATTATATTGGAGGCCGAGCTCATGCCAACAGCAACTAGTAGCAACAACAACAACAACAAAGACCACTAAGCACTACAAACACCACTAACCACTACAAACACCACTACACACAAACAGACGAATGTCGCAGAATAAAACTGAATGGAGCGAAGAGAACGGACGACGCACACCTCTCCCACATCTACATACACTAAACATACGTACACAAGCGGCACCTAAACACACGATACACGAAGACTTCGCACATACAAGAGTATCCGCCTTCGCAGCGCATCTTACTGACTACTTGTACCCGTTTATTTGAGCTCACACAAACACATTGGCCGGCCGAGCAATTCCCTTTGCCATACACTGCCGTACACTAGCAAGAACGACAATGACGACGCAGAACAGACTTATTAAGCTCTTTTCTCCTCGAGCTCAAACGCGAGGCTGGCTGGGTGGCTGGCTATACACGTAGGTAGCAGTTATGGCTGCTATGCATACAGAGAGATTTGTCTGCATTTGCACTTGAGTTGAGTCGTTGTATTTGTTTACTCCACACAATTCCTATACGTTGCACACAATACGTTGCACGAGACAAGCAACACTACTGGCAACAAACGCACTGCACCACGTTCACGCACGTACAACCACGTACGCAAGCAGATACACTGACACCGTACACAGGCACGGAAGAAGAGGAAGGAGACGAATGGGGAAAACTGAGAGGACGCGGGAGCAGTCAAGTCAAGGAACAACGGCTGTGTTTGCGCACACGACCTATTCCGAAGGAATGTTGTGGAACTGGCTCACTGGGGGGGGGGGGAGATGGGGAGATGGAGAATGATATTATATATATATATATATATATATATATAGAGAGAGAGAGAGAGAGAGAGAGAGGGGGAAATAAAAAGACACAAAACGGGCAAGCGTATGACTATCGTCGTTGTCGTCGACTATTCGAGGACAGCCACGATTAGCAATAGCAATAGTAGCAGCAGCAGTAGCTGTTAGGCGTTAAGCATCGAAATGAATCAACGCCACCAGTGAGTGAGTCGGGCTAGTGGCGCTAGCGCCAGCAAAGTCAACCGCAACACCAGCAGCAGCAGCAACATCGACGTTAGGCAGTCGTCGGTCGTCAGCGTCATCGTCGATGTCGTTGTTGTTCGTCACAAGCGGCGCGACTGGTGGTAATGGCGACGATGTTGGTCGTCGTAGTAGGTTGTGGGCTGGTGGCTTCGGGCCGACTATGAGCTGGCAGACTGACCCAATGGCTGCCCGGCCCGCTGGCCACAGGTCGTCGCCTGTAGGCAGCGAGCCATTGAGACGAGAGGGTCCAACTCGACTCGACTCGACCAGTGAATGGAAGCGGCAGTAGCAGCAGCAACAGCAGCAGAATAGCCTTAGTAGTGGCAGAGTAGCCCTGGTAGTGGCAGTGGGCGACGTTGTTGTTGTTGCGGTTGTTGTCGTCGTCGTCGTCGTCTGTTTCATCTGTTTCTTCTTGCCAAGAGTTGTTACTCGGTGTGCGCCACTGGCCCAGCAGAGCCCGCGCGCTCTAAAGGTCATCATCATCATCCTCAGTATCATCAATATCATCTTCATCATCATCATCACCACCACCACCACCACTACCACCTTCCTACCCCTACCACATTACTACTGCTACTTCCATCACCTTTATCATCATCACTAGTAGCAGCATCATCATCATCCTGTACCATCATCATCTTCATCATCATCATCATCCTGTAACATCATCATCTTCATCATCATCATCATCCTGTAACATCATCATCTTCATCATCCTGTACCATCATCATGTACCATTATCATCATCATCCTCCTCCTTCTCCTCCTGGTACTCTCGATTGTAGTTGAGGTGATTGGTGAAAATGGCGGTGGTGACGACGATGGTGCCGTGACTTCACTGTTCCTTTTCGTCGCTTCATCGCTCGGCTGCTCGAGGTTGTTCTGACTCACTCCCCCCCTCCTTCCCTCCCTCCCTGTGCTACCTTTCTGTTTGCCTTTTTTCTTCCTTTCTTGCTTTCTTCCTTTCTTCTCTCCTTCCTCCCTTCCTTCATTGCTTTCCTCTTTCCTTATTTCCTTTCTTCCTTAGTTCCTGCATGCCTGTTGTCTGTCTGCCTGTTTTCATTCTGTCCTTTCTGGCGCATCCTTGACGGACTGCCTGCAAATGACGACTGGCTGACCGACTGACAATCCTGCCTGACTCACCATTACCAATCATCATCGGCGATAGCAGCGGCGACGACATCAGCAATAACAACAACAACAACAACCGAGATCAGGCCACCGTGGTGGCGGGACACAGGCGGGAAAGGGCGAGTCGACAGCAGAGCCTGAAATCTGACGGGTTCGTTTTGCCCGTTGTCTTCGACGTACACGACGTGCAGGAGAGTGCAAGAATCATGCAGCTGCAGGAAATCAAGAAGAAGAAGACGACGACGATCAGAGGTAAGACAAGGCGGTAATTTTCAGCGCTGCCATTGCCAACAATTAGCCGGCGACTGTCCACAACCTTAGCAGTGTAGCATTGAAGCTTCATTCAACGAGCAACTCCAGCAGCCATGAGGGATTGCGCGCAAAAGCGAGCGTAGTCGTTTTGTTGTTGTTGTTGTTGTTGATGTTCGTAGGTTGTTGTTCTTGTTGTTGTTTTTGTGGTTGTTGTTGTTGTTGGTGTAGTTGTTGTTGTCACAGCTCTTGATGCTGTTGTTCTTATTGTTGATGTTGTCGCTGCTTCGGTGATGTATGTTGTTATTGTTGTTGTTGCTGCTAGTTACAGCGCGCTAGTACTATAAGCACGCTACCGTGGCTTTTGTGGCCACTAACCGTGTACGACTCACCGAAGCCTTGGTGCTGCTATTATTCCTACTGCTATGATGATGATGACGACGGTGACGACCACAATTAGCATACTACAATAAATGCCACTGTTGCTGTATAACATGGTGCTGGTATACAGTTTAGTTTTATTAGAGCACTCGTTTTATTAGTGACAATAGAGTCCTTACACGTGCGGCCGCTCGAGATGTCGTAGAAGGAATATCGTGGTTAGCGTTGTAGTCGTTGTTGTTGTTGTTGTTGCTGCTGTTGTCGTTTGCTGATGTTGTCGTCTTTGCTGTCGAAGATAATGACGGCCCGCCCATCGATATTGTCGTTGTTATGGTTAATCATATCAATATGACCATCATCGTCATTCGTCTAGTTGTTGTTAAATGTATATCGTTACAGAAGGCGGCAACAACACTAACAACAACAACAACAACGATCGATCGGCCAGTCAGACAGACCGATGCGAGGGTAGAGTTCTATCTTCGCGGGAGGAAGCGGGCCACTAGGTAGGCAATACTAGAAAGGTGAAAAGGGACGAGTTCACGTGAGCCACCACCAAATGTTCGTTTGCCTATGCATCCATCCATTTATCGATCCGTTCATCGATATATTTACCTGTTACCGCGACAACGACGACAACAACAACAACAACAAAGACGAAGCATCGCCAGCAGCAACAGCATAGGCATCATAATGGCTATGCCCTTCGTCGCTACTGGACACAGACAACACCAACAACAACATCATCAACAACAACAACAACAACAACAACAACAAAACAACAACAACAATATCAACGACAATTACAATGACGTCTTTTCTCTCTTCTAATGACTACGCAGCTACATTGACGCTCCCACGCCCAAACGCAGCCTACGCAAGCCTATAGTTAAAGAAAAAAGGCGAAATAGTGAGAGAGGGATGGGAGGGGTGAGAGGAAAGAGAGGCGCAAAATGTAGAGCGAGAGACATCGTAGCATCGAAAGATCAATACTGGTACTACTACTGCTCGTGTCCTCCGAACGCTGCCCGAGAAGCAAACGGAGCGACAACACAACGAGAACAGCCGCCCGCGGCCACAGACGCCAGACGAACCAAACAAACCGACACAGGCAAACTAGCGAGTGACAGGCCAGTTCAGTAAAGGCAATCATCACTCAGACGCTTAGCTGGTTGGCGCTTGCCTAGCCTATATATAATTTTAAAAAGGCTAGGCATATTATTATTATTATTATTATTATTATTATTATATTATTATTATTATTATTATTATTATTATTATTATTATTATTATTATTATTATTATTATTATTATTATTATTATTATTATTATTATTATT
>QVRM01000441.1:0-60000 GCA_003439945.1 Dermanyssus gallinae
ACTCTCGACGGCTGCTGGGTGGTTTCGTTTTGCTTCGCCCTGCAGTAATGGACTTAACTAAACTTTACTGTGGCCTGACTTGTTCCCCCTTCGTCGCACGGCCACACACAATACACCGAAATGATCACGAATGAACTTCACGCATCACTACGGGTATGCTACTCTCTGCGTTTTCTTTCTTGCATTCACACAAGCAAGCGTAACCACTCGGAGCTCCGTATACACACGTCCGGTACTTATAGGCACCAATCACCGAATATATATATATATATAT
Organism: Dermanyssus gallinae; assembly: GCA_003439945.1. NCBI lineage: Eukaryota > Metazoa > Arthropoda > Arachnida > Mesostigmata > Dermanyssidae > Dermanyssus > Dermanyssus gallinae. The sequence goes on from QVRM01000441.1 coordinate 275, forward strand.
ATATATATTTTTTTACTGGTCTTCATAACTACACAACACGTTTCGATGGGGCACATTAAAAAAACACACGAAACGGCCATTGTACATTACTGGATTAATGGTATGCCCTACCTGTCTGGTAAGGAGTCTTTAAACCTACTAAGCTCAGGATCAACGCACCACCAACGCGTGCCAAATTGGCCAGGGGACGCCCGGGCTACAACAAATGTTGTAGGCACGGGTGTCATGCGCCTGAGACGTTGGCTCATGTCGCTCAGATGTGCGATACAACACACAAACAAACTATAAAGAGACATGACGACATCTGTGATCGCGTGGCGCATCTTCTCCGCGAGGAGAGTCATGAGGTGGTTCGTGAGCGAGTATTCCGTCGACCGGGCGCACCGGGTCTAAAGCCCGACCTCGTAATAACAACTTTTATTAAGGCGAGCACTGCCGAGTGTGCAAACGTATTGTAAATAATTAATAAATCATCACAATATGTTCAGTCTATATATATATATATATATATATATATATATATATTCATTTAATCAATGGAATCAATCATTCACGACCGGAACATGACATTTAGGTCCCTGCAAACGTGTGCACCTTTACGGGGGGTCCAGTGTAGAGACCAGCCATTTCTGGAGAGTGCCCCGAACCGAGGCATTGCCCCGTTTTACGAGTACCCGATGTTCTGGTATATTCTAACCCTGCCTGCCTCGACGAGAGCCGAAGCATGACCGGCCCGGGCCGCGCCAGCACTGACCATTAAAAGGGCTAATATAAAACTTGTTTCCAATCGGGCTTCTAAGTCTGTGTGAGCGGCCGAATCGAGGAGGGTTTTAGCCTGTTGCATAGATCTGTGGTGAGGAGCTACCAGAACTATCTCCGATAGGACAATCGCAACAGGTAACCCTAAACCACCCCAAATAATATATATATATATATATATATATATATACATATATAGTTTTTTTTCTGTATAAAACTTGTACATAAGCAATGCTTTTGCCTCGAGTCATGTTAGGGTGGATTGGATCCTGACACGACGCACAATCGGTTGGAATTTCTTCTTGTGTGATCCTGTAATTTTATATATATATTTGTTTTCTTTAATTTATTTAGTGCAGGGTGATTTGGTAAAACAATAACGTTTTATTTTAATTATCGAGGCAGTCTTCTTAAAACACACTTAATCAAGCCGTTTCCAAATCTGTTTGCCACAAAAAAGAAAGTGTATATCAGAAAAATACTTGTCGAAGGATATATATATATCGGACCACACAAGGAACATAACAAGCGCACAAGTTGGCCCTTTATAGAAGTACACGTAGCCTACATTGGGAGTCATAGACCCAACCTACTTAAATCTACCTTTCCTTTTGTGTGGCATGAGATGCTTAAACAGTAGTTGTTAGTTAAACATTGATAGTTGCTACATTGCTGATGCTGGCACAAGCAATGTAGAGAGTCAGGCGCAATTAGCCAGACGCATCCTCTGGGGCTTCGAGAAGACCATCAAAGAAGGGCTCAGACTACTTGCTCAAGATTTCGGACTATTGTCGGATATCCAATATGGATTCCGAAAGTATAGATTCGTCCACCGTCCAATGAATGATAGATAGAGTCGTATCAAAGGCGGCATTTTCCACACGAAGGATACGCCAGCTAATGACTGCGGTCTTCTTAGATGTAAGAACGCGTTCGACGGTCTGCCATGGAAGGGCATCCTAGAAATCCTCGAGATGAAGCAAGCACCCCCGTTTTTTCTTTTCACTTCCCGCACGGAAAGGATAGCTTGGTACAGCTACCGCCTGGCCTACAAACAAGCGCAGTCAGTGTGGGAACAATGAGCGAAGGATAGCGCAAGTGTGTATAGCGCAAGCAAACCACCTTCCAGAGCTCCGATGAAAGTCCATGGAGATACATATAGAATTGGCACCCGATACAATGGACAACACCACACTCACATACGAAAACGCAACTAGGAAATCAAATGAGAAATAAGAACCGCTGGGCGTCTCAATATAAAGAGGCTGTCAGTCTACTGTTTACATACTTGTATAAAAAGTAATAGATCTAGTCACATACAGCCCACCTTACCGACTTTTAATCAGTTGCGCTCGCTGTGTAGTATGTCATACATACGTGCTGCTGGCTTCGCTGGCTCGTGACCTTTTTCCCAGTATAACATTACATAAATATAATACACATGAAACTATGTAATATCTGGTTTCAGTACGAATGGATGAACTGGAAACGGTGTTGTTTCTGTTCCCACACAAATATCCACAAGCCAAGAGACTTCGTATGCATAGGGCATTAGTAAAAAATACAAGACGTACTCGAATCTGAGGCGACTTTGGAAAAAAAACACGTGGCTTTATAATGAACTTTAAGGCTTTTCTAAGATTGTAAATGTTAATCTAGCACATGAAATGTTGCCTTCCTTAAAATACAGGAAGCACACCGTACACTTAAAATGAAAATTATTGAACAAAAGAAAAATGTATCAAAATAAGTTACTTACTTTGTTTTTCATTTATTTTTTATTTATCAAAATAAGTTTCTTACTATGTACAAAAATTGATCACTGAGGTGAACCCAATTAACCTTATTATTTTTCCATCCGTGAAATCTAAAGCTTTTGCTTTAAGTCGACGTTTTAATGTTTGTCAAGTGTCAAACCAAATTTTGAAATAGGTATATCTAGGCACCTAGCTAGGAAAAGTTGCCTAAGCGTCGAACATGCAGTATTTGTTTGTTTTTGTAATTTGAAATTACCGAAGCTGTGGCTCGAGTATTTTTTTTTAGTCTTTTGCAAGAAGCAATTTAATTTGCTGATGATTTGAAAAATCGGTATGTACGGGTAGGGTAATATATATATATATATATATATATATATATATATATATATATATATATATACAGGCGTAGTTACTTATGATTAACAATGCGTATTAATGATCAAAATGCATTCCACATTAGTGCCGGTCTTGAGAATCGCTGTTGCTATACATGTAGCGCCGGCACACGACCAGTTGTGTGCTCAGAATTGCGCGCACTGCCGCAGTGGTCGAGTCGCGTCAGCGTGGCGTTCCAGCCACAGCCAGTTAGCTCTCCTCACCCGTGCTAAATAGAGTCTCTCGCCTTTTTGGCGGGCTAGTGGCGTTCGATTAGCTTGCCGTAACAAACACAAAAAACAGCTGATTTTTCGTGTTACAGGTGGTTTGTCGACCGACCGTGAATTACGCAAAGCTGGAAGATTCAGAAGCAAGTGAATTAAAGTGCGGCGCAAGGAACAAGCTTGGGAGAGCATAGATCATCATAGATAGGTCCCGGGTTCGCGAGCATATTTTGGTGAAACAGAGGCAAATGTCGTGTGCTGGATATGTCGTGTGATCAATACTACAGAATAGTAGACAGATGAGTAAACACTTGTGGTAGAGTATGTATGCTCGTATATTGACCATGACAATAATGGCAATTCGTGTATCGGCAAAATTGTGTCGGTAACATCTATGAGTGATATACTAATTTAAGGGTCAAGTTATTTGCGTTTCATGCTATATATATATATATATATTCATATATACTTTATTATATTTAGAAAAAGTGTTGTTTGTACTTCCAGTGTACTACGCTTATAAGTCTGGCTTCATGAGTTGACTCGCTTTTAAGCAAAATGACGGAAACAGCTGGCCGAGAAGAACAACTTGCTCGAAAGGAAATGCTTCATCGGTTTCCATGTACGTGAACACAACGTTAATATTTCTCATATATATATATATATATATATATATATATATATATATATATATATATACATATATATATATATATATACGAGGGCAACTATGCGGCTTCTTAGCAATTGTTCGTACCAGTAAGCAAGCGCAAAGCTTTACTACTACTCAGTAAAATCAGCCGCGTTTTGATATGCTTCTGAACATCATTGCAGCACTTGTGCCAGTGAGCGCGGACTTTGGCGAATTTCGAGGCAGACTTGTGCTGTGCGGCCGAAATATTGACATACGTCTAAGATGCAGTAAGCAGCCGCATCCACAGGTAGATATATATAAGCGAGCAGAGCATGTTGAACTTGGCTCACCCGTTCGTACCTCACAACTTACTCACAAAATAATTGAATATTATTGCAACTCCAAGGCACTAACATGGCAAAGTTATATAAATTATTATACATTTAATATTATATATATATATATATATATATATATATATATATATATATATATATATATATATATATATATATATATATATATATATAATACTAACGGTAGATCCAGATAGTGGCAGGAGTACATACAGACACGTGTTTGTATGAAACTGCATTTTTCCTTATAGTGAATTTCCTGTTTTTTAGGTCATAGTGACGTCATCGGACCATTTTTTCCAGTCGTTGCTGGAAAAACTAAAGACGGAGTCACCAGAACTGGTTGACAAAATTCGTTGTATGTCGCAACCTGCTAATCATCTACACGAGTTGCTCAGTGCACTTGAAAGGTGCGTGTAGAAACCGACAAAATTACATATAAAAACACATATATGCACATAAACGTTGGGGAACTCCAATATGTACTTGACAAGTATGCGCTAGCAGAGGTAAAACTTGGTCTAAGATTTTCCCTGTCGTTTTGAACGAGTAATATTCAACTGTAGAAGCATACGTTTAATTCGGTATGATGCATACGTGAATACCAGACTATTACAAGTAGTCTAGTGTGTATTTTGGGCATCCTCGAAGCTAGCGAAAGTTTAGCGGCTTCAAGACCGACTGCCCGAGCTTTTTCCTGTACCGTCAGATCAAGAGATCAATACGTACTCGCGTGAACTCACATATTTGATGCAGTACGCTGCCGGTAAATAATGCAAATTGAAGAAGGTTAATCCTTGTTTTAATAATATTAAAGCCAGAACTAACTGCACGCGTTCCTGCCTCAATCTTGCTGGGTATGCGGTGTCGGCGAACATATACGGTCGAGCAGAGAAAGTACCTACATTATCGAGAGCTTCATGAATTGCTAGAAGCTGAGCAGCAACAGCACAAATGGCTCCTGAAGTCAGAATACGCATTGCGCGTTATTATTTTTTTCTTTATTCTTTATTAGTAAAATTCTTTATTTTTTTGGCTTTTGTAACCCTTTCCAACTATATGCTTGCGTCTGCAAGTACCATTCCGCGAACATTGTGCTTTTCTAAGGTGCCCAGGTCGAGCCACCCGAACCACACGATGGCGTGGCCGAATTCACTCTGGCGGAAGTGATCACAGCCATTGAGAGACTTCAAGTGATCACAGCCATTGAGAGACTCCACTCAAAACGTGCCACCGGGCCTGATTCGCAACGAGCAACTTAAGGAAACAATCGTGTTAGCGCGCTGTCGGACTTCCGATGACTGGAAAGGCGCCCTGCTACCAGTTATCCCAAAGTGCAAAAGAAATCCACGCGAATCCAGCTTGTGGCGATCGCCGAAAAAGAGTTGCGGTTACAACTCCTTTCAGCAATACTCTCTGCCCGTGTTTGCGTTTTTTTGAAGTCTCGTGGAATCATCCCCACGGAGCGGCACAGATTCCGCTTTGGGAGATCAACTTTTACTGCTTGCTAGGTACTACTAGAAAATAAATGTAATGCCACAAAGCGTTCTAGCCCCTGGGCAACTTTCGCAGTACAGAGGCTGTATGCTTTCGAGTGTATCTGCAAGTATGCATGCATAAAGCGATGTGTTTCAAAGACAAAGCAGAACACTCAGACTTTGTGGATTTTTCAAGCTGCTTTCGACAGAGCTCTACGGGGTAAAATCTTATTCAAGCTAGCTGAAAAAGGAGTGCTGGACAACATCGTCGGGGTTCTTTGCGCGGTCCTGCGGGTGAGACCAATCACCATTCAAAATGGAGTGGCCGAGCTCGCCCCTTCATGCAAACCACTGGCGTCGCAGAACAGAGTAACTTCAATTCACTGCGGTTCTTTTTGATACCTCGAACTCTCTCCGCCCCAATTCGGCTAATCATTTACGCATACTGTGCATTTGACGCATGACCAAATTAATGCATCGGAATGGTCCACCGTCGCTACGGCACATACTCTACAATTTATGACAACACATAAGTTGTTAAGTAAGTCTGTGTACATACCCTCCCCTTTAAATTGCAACAAATATATGTTCTATTCTATAAGAAATTTGCACATGTATGAGCTGCGTCCATTGTCCTACAATTACTCCATTTGTCCTTGTTGTACTGTGAACATTGTGTGAGTGTATGCATACTGAACAGACGCAAGCCGAGATGACTAACAATTATAATAATAACATTGCAGGGTGTCTAAGCTTATTGACTGCACCGCTAAGATTACCTCAGCTGATACTACTCATCAGAAAATTTCTTCGGCCGGAGCAAAAGCATTTCGTCAGTTGCTGGAACAGCTTAATGCTTCGATTGGCACAGAGCACCTCAAGGACGTTGACGGCAATTCTGTAATACTCAATTACCGAGGTTTGTCTATATATATATATATATATATATAAACGCGAACGTAGTCCCAATGCTAATAAAAGGAGTCCTAATGCCAGTTAAGGGTCATACATTAGACTCTGATATACTTCTACAAAGGGCTGCAAAGCACGTACAGTGAAAAATTATTTATAAGCAATACTAACTGGCATGTGTCGATATGGGGTTTACTTTGTATGAATGTATTTAGCTTGTATGAAGCTATTGATTAAGACAATAGCTACTACTTATGCTTGCAGTGCTTTTCGCGGTATCACGATAATAACAATATATGTTTTGAGTAGATTTAAAACCGGGTACAAAATATATAGACCTTGCTACACAGGTTTATGACGATTATATATCTGGGAGCAAGGGCACCTACGCCGCAGCCTAACTAAACCTGCAGCGACTTAAACTAGAGACTGACCTGGTGACTCTCCGACAATATACCATTAAATTTCTGTTCTTCCTACCGTTTTATTCATTCTTGTACCAAATGCTGAATCTTTGCTATTGTCTGCATTTTGATATCTTATCAGTCTAAGTAATTCCTGTACCACTTAACGCCAAATCTTTCAGACATGGAAATGAAGTACGACGTTATGGAGGGTCGAATAGTTGGCACAACTTTGCCCCAGGAGATCTTCGCCAGGAACTCACAGTTAGGGCGCTTGCGCTCCCTAACGGAAGCTTTTGCTGCGTTCAAGGACCTTGTTATCAAATTAGAGCCCTTCTACGAGTCATTTAAAAGTAAGGGTATATATATTTTTTATGTATATAGTAATTGATACCTTTATGCCGTTTTTCGAATTGCACGCGTATATATATATATATATATATAACGGTGGGAACATGACATTTGGATCCCTGCGAACGTGTGCGCTGTTACGGGGGTTTCAGTGTGCAGACCAGCCATCGTTGGCGGGTTCCCCGCATCGAGGCCGCATTGCCCCCTTGCATATCCAGTAACAGGCGCGTTCTTAAAAAAAAACGGTACAAAAATTATTTTAATTCTTCCGTATTGCACCCTTTAATAACGGTTTTTCTTTCATAGCCAATTATATCCAACATATTGTGCTTAGAAGTTGTTTTTTGACAATCTAAGAGTTCAGTGACCTATTGCTAAAAAATCGTGCTTAGAAGTGTTCACGCCGCATTATTGTAAGCGGGATGTCTTTACTATCCACTCAATTAATGTGGATTTTTTTCATTTTCTGGCTCCCCCGACTTTCTCTAGCGTTAGACGCCACAGCCTGGATTATTGACCCGTCTGATCTGAAACGTCCGTATCGGCGAGTCGCTCTCGAGGGTTCTATCGCACTTCAAATAACCTTCACGGACCCGCTTCAGCCCGGTAGGCCCCCTCTGGTGAGTCCATACCTACATAATGTAATACGTTGTCATGTACATTTTTACACGACACAAAATGTGAGGTACGATTATTAATCGCTGCTGTAATAAAGTAAAACACTACTTAAGCATTGGTTGATGAACGGTTGCAGAGTTGCCTAGAGTAAAATTTAATTAAACGCAGTATAAAGTAATACTCGTGTGTCCTACAAAAGTTTGAGCCCAAGTGAATGGAGCGTGCTGACATAGGTTCTGTTGACATGTATAGGTCTTGATGCCATGCCAAGTATTAAAAAATTATTATGTTATTTAACCGAATTTATTCAATCGAACGACTGATTTGTTTCAGTTGGAGTTGTTAGGCTGTCCGAGTTCCGGACGAGGTCTGCGGGAGATCCTTCGTTGCGCTGATTGGACGCGTCGATGGGATGCTCGCCGGGACGTCCTTGCTAATTTGAGGTGTGTTGCATTCTACTAAGCAGTACAAGTAATATTTTAATATAAAACATTAAAGATGAGAATATAATATTGTTTCAGACTAATACAATTGAATTTTTTTACAGTAATTTATTTTAAGACATAAATTATAATAGTATTAATGGAAATATGAACTATTTTAGTACACATTTGAATATATTTTTAATTTTTTTAATAAAGAATATAAATAATTTATTTATATTTTTCGTTTATATATAACTAATCATAATTTTAATATATTTCATATTAAGCATTAATATAATTATTAATATGTGAGTATATTTATTATTATATATTAATAACAATAATCATATATGATGTTATTATTTTTCTATTCTTCAATTGCAAAGTTAATATACAAATATTGTGCTCGCGTTATTATTGTCGTTTTCCAGAGAGGTCCTGGGAGATGATCTCAAGTTGCTTTCCCGCGATTTCAATTCCGAGGTCGATCTGACCTGTGCCATTTGCTATGCATACCATCTTGGCGAGCAAATTCCCGACGTAAGTTCGAACCAATAAGAATTAACTATTGGTCACTAATGCTTTATATATATATATATATATATATATATATATATACCGTGCAGCGTATGAAGTATCGGAACGACTGAAGGTTGTCGTTGCGAACAAGCGGGCAGATCTCTCTTTGGTAGCTTCTACCTATTGACAAGCGTCAAAACACCGCTGCATCTGGTTTCTCACAGTTGGCAATATTGCACTGGTGGCGTAGGGATGTTACGAAGCTACGCGTTCTTTAAGAATAACTGTTCATCCAGTTTGCCCGTACTAAGTATGTTTGTCTCTTCAGTTGCACTTCAGCAACTACATATTTATAGATATATAAGTGCATCAAGTACCTAATTTGGTATCCATATATAGGTTGAAACTGTCCTTTGTCGTCAACTGATTTTGCGAGGTGGAGGGCCCGAATTTACATTTAGAATCGGGGGTTATATATACGTGAGTTATTTGGAGAATGAGGTAAAACTCTACACGGCACAAAAAACAATTAAAAACTCACTTACCGAAGGTACATAATTAAATCAAATACAGTGTTTCAACTTTTTTTTGTCGGTGTCGTCGTCGTCGTTGTCTTTTTGTCGTTTCTGTAGGTGTTCTGTTCGCACGAATCATGTCGTCGATCCTACCACACGGAGTGCTTCCGAGCGTGGGCTCTTCAGTGGTGCTCGGAACAAGGAGCCGCCAGGCTTCAGACAGCTGCCACGGGGGCTTCATTTGCGCCCTGTGTTTACTGCGAACAACCCATAGCAGCTAATTCAGTCTCTAGCTAGCATTAGTATCACACTATTTAACTATCACTCAATTTTTTCGTTGTGTAGTTCGCTCTCACATGTGACATCGAAATGCTTTAGATGCATAAGTTATGATTATTTATCAACTTCAAGATAGTAGGTTGTATTCAGTCCGGCCTGCATAATGTGTTGTGTGTAAATATAAGTATATATATATATATATATATATATATAGAGAGAGAGAGAGAGAGAGAGATAGAGAAACAAATAAAGGTTTGTAGAAGACACTGTCAAAACGTGTTCCTTGTGAGCGGTACACTTTGATACGGGAATAATGAGACATGTTAGACCGCAATTATCAGAAGTGACTTCACAAGCTTAGAGGTCCAAATTTTCAGATACTATTCCTTATGGCTCAACGTTAAGTTAGCTCAGGTCGGGTCCAGATTGACTAAGCTCAATGACACCGAAGTAGCGCACGGACGCCTTTTAAACTTTTAAACGCAGCCGTGAGAACCGATATATCGACATTCTATATATCGTATGAATGGTTTGTTCAAAAGAATCTTTCAACTTTCATCGCGCGTGGAGTAAATCCTATTAGAGTTGAGTGGCGTAAACACTTTTGTTTTTTTTGCTTGAATCCTACGCATATAATGCCTGCTAACACTACCGATGCTACAATAGCTTACAAATGTCTTATTAAACTGCAGTATCTACACACTACCAGAACGCGGGTGATTTGCACCGCTCCTAGAAATAAAGGAAATATTTTTAGTGATGTGAAAATGACTCCGTTATGAACAAGCTGTGCCTCTGCTCTGGTTTTAGGGTAGCGGTTTTCTATTGATCGGGCAAAATTATCCAGAAGATACAATTCTAGCAGGCAGTAGCGGGCCGAAACAGACGGCCGGCTTCACTCAAGACCCTCTACCACTGCTGTTCTCAGTGCTTTTGGCAAGGAGTACCTACAATGTACATATAAGACGTGTACCTATAATGAAAACATTATATACAATAGTACCGTGTCAATGCACACAGACATATTATTTACTTTCGTATAAGTCGAATCTAATTTCAACAGTCATTTAGACGCGAAAAATCAATCACAATTACCATATAAGCACGAGCTTCGATGCGTCGAAAAGGCGGTAGATTAGTTAAGTTAGATGACTGTAAAATCTATGAGCCACTTGCTCGGATATCTATGCACTCTTAACACTTTTAACAACTAGAAATAAGTTTTACTTTATAAAAAGTAGCTTGATGAGCTACAGTAAACATGGGAGAGATTCCAAGTACACAGCTTACAAGAGGAGCTGCTCTTCTAAAGGCATTCTCAGGGATTCGTATGTAATAGTTGGCTCGATTGCATCGCTTGAGCTCGCTTAGCGATATCTGTAAACGAAGTGTTAGCGTAAAGCAGGCTTGCATTATTCCTGGATGGCATTTTGTGTTGCATAGAAAAAAAGCAACGGCGCCGGGATAAAGACTTTGTCAAAAGGAAAAAAAAGCAAAAAACTATAACATCCTGTTTAACTGTAACAGCACCGCTGTTTAGTCTCTGTCTGGCAGTCGAACTGTGCGGACGTGTCTAGCCGAGCTCCGTGGTACATACCGGAGAAACTCGCGTTACTCCGGGGTGCCCGGTGCCGGACCTGTAGCGTTGGTGCGTGGAGGCCTGCAACAGAGTTTTGTTGTGTTCTGGTGGTTTTTCGAGTTTTATTGCTCACTTTTCGAGAATAATTGGTTCACACTCAGTATCGGCGATCCCAACGACGACGAAAAGAGAACCACCTGGTCGGCGAAACGGTACACTCTCGCCTCCAAAGGTACTGTACTTAGTAGCCCTCTCTTCCAGATACTAGTTGGGGCCGCGTTTGTTGAGGACAGACGGACCAAGTTGGAATTTTTCATATTTCTACTTCTCGATCACTAGGCTGATACACGTGGGGCCGCCAGTCTCGGTTTCCGGCCACTGGGGGCCGCCATTTTGGTTTCTTGGTGAGAGTTGGTCAGTAAGGAGTGGAAAGAGTAGGAGGCGAGGGGATGGAGAGGGAAGCGGCGAGGGGTGGAGAGAAATCGGCGTAGAGGGAAGAAAGCCGGCCCAAGAGGCGCGACGGGGAAAGAGGTGATTATTTACTGCTCAACAACGGGTGAAGAAGAATCACCAGCCAGGAAACAGCTGGGAGGGTATCAGTCCGGGAGACACATATATATATGCGTGTATGTGTATGCACATATATATATATATATGCGCATATCTGCGTATGCATTTATGGGTGTGTGTGTGTAATAGGATACATTAATATATATTGTATGGTATGCTATAGTATAGTATATTATATGGTAAGAATATTGTATATATGATATATTACGGTATGTTATATGTATGATATATTATATAGAGATATACTAATTATTTAGATTAAACAGTAAGGGGATGGACGAGGAGGACAGAACGGAGACGCAGGGCGTCGAAGGGAATAGGAAGAGGGTGGCTATTGAATCTCCAAAAAGGGGAGAAGCCGCCAAGTGTGCCAGGGATGGGGAGGCTGTGAGAGAAAAGCAGCTCCAAGAGGTCCTTCAAGTGATGCGGCAACAAATCGGGCAAACGCCTAATCTGTGTAAGGCCAGTAACACGAAGATCGAGCTCAAGGAGCTGTCTCAAAAGCTCCCCAGGACCCTGGAACGTCTAGAAAAGGTCTTGGAGGACAGAGGGAAGGCCTACCGAGAAGTTAGGTCAGCTGATGAGGAAGAGATAGAACAGCTTAGAGGGGAAGTCGAAACTCTACGAACAAACGAGAGCAGACTGAGGGCAGAGCTCGAGGGTCTAAGAGAAAACGGGGTACAGGAGAATAGGGAAGACATCCAACGAGACAAGATAAGCGAGCGGGTAAAAGGCCTCGAACTCCTATGCGCACGTTGTCACGGGGAGCTAGATAAAGATAGGGCCAAGGAGCTGGAACTAGAAACAGAGGCCACGGAGATAGAAAATAGTATAGAAAGGGCAAGCACTCCGGAAGAGCTGGTGAGAGCCGTCAAGGGACACTGGCCTGAGAGGGTGATTAAACACTTAAAGGTCACCACTGACGCCCTCACCACTCAGAGGGAGGTTAGGGTAGCGGTTATCACTAAAGGGTCAGATTCGGATAAGGGTTTAATAGAGGGGCTGGCGGCACAGTTTCCCACGCTAGCAGCGGTGGCTGACATGAGCGCAGGGACGGCTGCTGTTCTTAAAAATAGCGACGCCGTCGAATTCTTAGAGGGTTCAGGAAACCAAGCGGCCTCTCAACGGTACTTGGTAGTGGGAGTGACAAACCCGGAAGAAGAACTAGGGACCACGACTCTGGGGGTGCTCCAAGCTGTCGTGGGAAAAGCGCTGGGGCTGGCTGGCGGGGAGAAACCCCCGTTGATGCACGTCACAAGGGAGCGCCGTACACAGACACTTCTACAGGCTCTGGAAATCTGCTGCCGTAAAACCGGCGACGGCAGTGGCCTCCTAGAGGTTTGTTCGAGACAAACAAGGAAGACCGGAGCCAAACCGGAGACTACCACCCGGGCGGAGCAGGGAGCAAGGAGCACCCTCAGGGTTAAGGTCGAAGAGGGAAAAACCTTCGCCGACACTCTCCGGGGTGTTAGAGAACAAGTCAGGCAGCAAGAAGGCGCCGGGATAACGGTTAGGGGGGTAGTTAAAAGCAAGGAGGGTGACCTTATAATTAGAATAGAGGAGAGTGAAAAGGGCGCAGGAGAAAAAATGGCGGCGGCCATTCGGGAATCTGCGAAGATGCAGGCCGACTGCCGAGAGCTTAACCAGGGGCAGACCATCGCCCTGTGGGGGATTGACCCACTCTTGGACGGGGAGCAGGTCGAAAGCGAACTGCAAAAGGCCTTGCAGCTTCCGGCCGGCGCCAAGATCACAGCTACCGAGCCAAGGCTCGGAAGAGCTGAAGTTTGGTACGCACTGGTCACGGCGTCCCCGGCGGCGGCAAGAGCCATATGCTCCCGCAAGACCCTTAAGCTGGGCTCGAGGTGGTGCAGACCTGAGGAGTGGATTAGGCTCCCCAACTGCTACAAGTGTCATAGGCCGGGCCATAAGGCCCAAGACTGCAAAGCAGAGAGCCAGGTGCCTCGGGTATGCCACAAATGTGGTGAACCTGACCACCTGGTAGCCAATTGCAAAGCAACGACACCAAAGTGTCTGGTCTGCGGAATAGAGGGGCACCGAGCGGATAGGATGTCTTGCCCGGCCTATAGGGAGCAAGTCGAGCAGCGGCGGGAGGCCCGAAGGGGCGTCGCCAAGGGACAGGTAGATGGCAAGGAGACCCAAGTAGAAGCCCAAATAACCAAGAAGAGCAATAAAAAGGGGAATAAAGACAAGGGGGCTAAAAATAAGAAGAAAACCGTTATCCCAGCAGAGGACGGAAAGGGTGATTGGAACTTAGTAGGTAGGGGCCCTTTATCCGACCAATGTTAAAGATACTTCAGGTAAACCTTAACCGCTGCAGGGCGGCGCATGACATGCTCGATGAGATAGTACGCAGAGAGTCTATAGGCCTCTGCCTGCTTTCCGAGCCAAACATAGCGATCACCAAGCGGAAGGCAGACTGGGTATCTGACGCAGAGGCGGATACCGCAATCTGGTGGACGGGTTCCGAGAGAAACCTCGCGATTAGGGGCGGGGGGTCGGGGAGGGGGTTCTCCTGGCTGGAGATTGACCGGGTAGGGGTCATCTATAGCTGCTACTTCTCTCCCAACAGGGAGGAGGAGGAATTCGAGGAATTCCTCGAGGAACTTGCCCAGAGCGCGGGGGCACATGCAGGTAAGAGGGTAGTGATCACCGGGGATTTTAACGCAGCCAGCATAGCATGGGGTAGCCGAACCACAACTAGACGGGCCCAAACTTTACAGGAGTGGATGGCTGAAAAAAGTCTAATGGTTCTTAATGACGGAAGGGTCCCCACCTTTTCCAGAGGGAGCCAGACGGCCTTCATTGACCTAACAATGGTCAATGAGGCGGCCTTTCCACTGGTGGTAGAGTGGAGGGTGAGGGAGACGGAGGAGACCATGAGTGACCACAGATACATCTGTTTCACCATCAGTACCCCCGAGGTGGCCCTCGCCCCGCCCCCTAGTAAGAGATGGCAGATGCGGAAACTTGACGCCAAGATTCTAGTGGCTGAAATAGACGAGGGTTGCAAACAACTGGGAGACACGGTGGGGGATGAATATCAAATAATTAGCATACTCTCTACAGCATGCGAGAAAGCTGCTCCCTCACAACACCATGGGAGCCGCCACCCTCCTAATTACTGGTGGAACAAAGGGATCGCAGCTGCCCGCAGGGCTTGCATTAGGCTAAATAGGATTTTCACGAGAACACGCAGCTGGTTAACGCAAAGAAAACGACGGGTGGGATTTTACGGGGAGCGAGAGACCGCAAGAGCTGAATCCCAATTGACGGAGTACAAGGCTGCTCGATTGAGACTCCGAGGACTCATCGCCAAAAGTAAAGCCCGAGCGGAGAAAGAGCTGATAGACGCGGTGGAGAGCGACGTATGGGGCCTGCCGTACCGAATAGTTATGGCCAAACTCCGGAGACCTCCCCCGAAACTCCCCCCGGATGTGCTGCGGGAGACTGTAACCGGTCTTTTTCCGGCACAGCCGCGGAGAGAAAACGAGGAGTTCTCGGTCACCCCGGAAAACATTCCGGAGGTGACGCTGGAGGAGGTCGAACAAGCCCGGAATCGGTTGGCAACCGGTAAAGCGCCCGGCCTAGACGGAATTCCCCCAGAGGTAGCGAGGCTACTGGTCAAAAGGTGGCCTAAGGTCTTCCAAGACCTTGCCAACAAGCTTTTGAGAGAGGGGAGATTCCCGAGGCTGTGGAAAAGGGCAAGCCTGGTTCTAATCCCCAAACCCGGGAGGAAGACGGGGCCTTCGGCTTACCGGCCCATATGCCTCATTGACGCCATGGGTAAGCTCCTGGAGAACGTTATAGTCAAGAGACTAAACGACGAGATTCAGGAAAAGAACGCCCTATCAGATGCCCAGTACGGCTTCCGGAAGGGCAGATCCGCATTAGGGGCTCTAAAGAAGGTTCTGAAACGGGCGGGTGAGGAGACTATGAAGACCCCTAAAACAAGGGGATTCGTGCTCCTGATCCTCCTGGATGTCAAAAATGCCTTCAACACAATGAACTGGAAAGTAATTGTGGAGGCGATGAAGAGGAAGGGCTTTTCCCTCTACCTCCGTCGAATGATTTCATCCTACCTGGATGACAGAGGCTTGGTTGCAGGGGGGCAGGAGTACGAGGTTACTGCCGGAGTCCCACAGGGCTCGATTCTAGGACCCGTGCTCTGGAACATAGCTTACGACGGGGTGCTCGAGATCCCAGGTCTCCCGTATGGGGTGGAGACGTTGGCGTACGCCGATGACCTTGCACTCATGATAACGGCCAGGACCGAAAGAGCCCTGGAGAGCGCCGCCAATGAGGCCTTGTCAATGGTGTCCGAGTGGATGGAGTCCCATCACTTGAAACTGGCACCCGACAAGACGGAGGCGATGTACCTAACAGGCAGAAAGAGGACGACCGGCATTAACCTCGTGATGGCGGGCCACCCGATAGAAATCAGAAAGAAGGTAAAGTACCTTGGGGTCATGCTAGACACCGGACTGACCGGATCGGCACACGTTAAGTACGTGGCCGAAAAGGCCCAAAGGGTCTCCCTGAACCTGGCGCGGATCATGCCTAGGGTCGGTGGGGTGGCTGAGGTGAAAAGAAGGCTCCTGGCCTCGGTGGCCGAATCAACGGCGCTATACGCAGCCCCAGTCTGGGGGGACATGGCAATGCGGACGGCGAAAAATAGGGGGGCACTAAGGTCGACCCAACGAACGCTGGCAATCAGGGTAAGCCGGGCGTATCGAACAGTCTCGACCGAAGCTCTCCTGGTCCTAGCCAAAATGCTGCCATGGGACCTCCTAGTGGCTGAACGAAGTAAAATGTATCTAGACGAAGGTCTGGATCTCACCAGGGCCAGGAGTGCCACCATATCGGCCTGGCATGAGGAATGGGCGCAGGTAAGACCCGGTGTGACCACAGGGAGCTGGACCAAGAGTCTGATACCGGACCTCAGGGTATGGTATGACCGCCGACACGGGGAGCTTTCCTACTGGACGACTCAGGTTCTGACCGGACACGGCCAGTTCCAGAGCTACCTGTCAAGGATCAAGAAGGCCATCAGCGATATCTGCGTACTGTGCGACTCTGGAGAAACGGACAACGTAGAGCATACTGTTCTGCGGTGTGATGCTCTCAGGGAAGCACGGGACGCAGCACCAACCGCTGTGAGGGGCCGACCCATCAAGGAGGTGGTCTCCCATATGATGACTTCGGCGGAGGCATGGAGGGAGGCGACGAACTTGTTCGACGCTGTTTTGACACTCAAGACAGCCAAGGAAACGGCCAGGCGGGAGAGGTTTGAGCGGGTCTCTCGGGAGAGTGGTCGAGACGAGGAGCCGAGGGAGGGGGGAGGGGGTGGGGAGCAGCCAGGCCCTCATGGTCTCGACGCACCCTCACAGGACGGATTACAAAATGGCATCCCCCTATCCAACCGCAGGTAGACATGCGGGATGATAGTAAGGGATAGAGCTGATTGAAGGAGAACGGCAGGGACGCCTCTCCCACGGTTTCGATGTAATGCCAAAGTAATACCGAGCCTGGGGGGGTGGGGAGGAATCCGGGTTTAGTGGGTTTGCGAGTCTCACACTAGTCACGCAGGCTGCTAGTGGCGCATGTGCATCATGCATTACCGAAACCTCCCAGAAAAAAAAAAAAAAAAAAAAAAAAAAAAAAAAAGCACCGCTGTTTCTTAGCTCTATCATGTGGCTGACGTATGTGTATCTCAATGTTAAACACTCAGCAGCATTCGCTGCTCAGTGCGCTTATTACCTCATTAATTACTGATACGCGTAGGCTTTTTATAATTTCAGCACCGAAATCGAGGAATATCTATATTTCATAAATTTATTTTCGGAAAATTCAAGCTCGCTGAGTAATTTTCAGTCGCTGTCTGGCAAATGTAAGTGTTTTTCACAGACAAACGGGCGATTTAAATAAACACGCCTGAAAAGCTCTGTAGCCTCTGGGAAGCTTATTGACTAGTATCGACCTTATTTGCTAATGCCTTGTTCGATCAATGACAATAAGGTTAAGCCAGTTGGAGACGAGTACACGGCACTTTTCAAAGACACGTGTTGCGCGAAATCAAAGTAGCTGCTCCTTTAAAAGAAAAGGCACAGAAAGCAATGTTTTGCCTGAATGAGTAAGAAGCGCCCCTATCACCGCAGGATCTTTCACATAAGATACTCATTGAGCTTGCAAAAAGACTCACCTGGTATGCATGATTAAACTGATTTCGTCAGGGATATTGTTGAAGCCAAGTTTCACATTTTCACACTGAAAGGTAATTGATATATATATATATAGGAAGCAATTAAATACGAGGATCCGTTAACGTGTTTGACTAGTGGTTTATTTACATAAAAACGCTATTCGTTTATTTTTCGTCTGTGTCGCTGGTTGAGTTGCATTTGCCGTAGTTGTATCATTTGGTTGGGTATTATGTTCTATGCTTTTTCGTACCCCTTGGACATCTGTCCTCCTCTTAGGTGGCCTGTAAAGGCATCTCCGCTCTCCCTGTCCGACTTGGGACGCGATTAAATACATACATACATACACACACCCAGACACCCTGACACAAAACTCAATATCATCATCATCACCATCATCACAATCTCGGTCACATTTCGTCAACAGTCCTGCAGACTTCAACGACATCGTTCATATATCTTTCTACGAGCGCAAACTGACCATTTTTAAGTTTGCCCCGCTGCCCTGCCTGTATGTGTGCGGCAGCAGGAGGCCATCTGCACCCCGTTTGGACGCCACGCGTCAGTTTCGCGAACCCTAGACGCGACCATTCGCTGCAGATCGCCGGTCCTTCAGCAGAACGCTAATACCAACGACTACCAGTCACAGAAGATGGTACTTTGCTGTCGTGTCGCTTCGCCACTTCACATTTCACTACTACTATCACCACCACGACCACCACCAACAACACCGATGCCAGCACGTACTATGCGCTGCCCTAAACGCTGTTGTAGCGGCCTTCATTTTCCATGATCTAAGGACTCTGCGACGACACCAGACTCCAACGTTCCGTACTGATGCGATACTATATAAGTATGTACGTAGGTATTTGTAGGTATGTATGTAACTATCGTTGTTTGGAGTGTATGGTCTCTTTTGCGGCCGTACAGAAGCACAAATTGTTAACAGCTGAAGACGAGTTCAGGCTCTCGATGTCTAAGTGAGAAAATTTGCTATAGCAATAGCTTTAGCTTAAATCAGCAGCGCTTGCCAACCGGTTGGTCTGTAACGAGATCGCCGCAACCGGCCTCACACGCATTTATTCATCTATTTATTTCACTCGTGTGCGCACAAATCTAGCACCTCAAATTCGACTTTTGCGTTCGAAGCGAACGCAAAAAATAAACGTAAGTCAGACCAAAACGTCACTTGTAACTACCAAATCTATTCCCATTCTGTTTTGTTTACCACTGTTCGCGTCTTTGGGAGCGGTATGCACATGGCGATGTCATCTCCGTACTACGCAATAAACGGACAAATTATTGCGCTCTACAAATAACGATTTAACGTGAGCACAAACCAAATAGACCATCGGCGTCCGTTCAACTCTGATAACTAGCCCATACAATTGATGGCAGAATTAGCTGACTAATAATAAATCCCCTTACGTACTATATTAGCAACAAAAATTAAATAAAGTTACGTCCACACGCACACACACAATGTATGCGTGTTTATCCGCACTATACGAATGTACGGACATGGATTTCTCCGTAAGACGCACGCCCAGTCAGTCGCCAGAAACTCAATGCACAAGCGGTTCATGTGGTTCAGCAGCCCTGATATGTGATTGTTGCCGCGCGGCAGACTCAGATCGTTCTCGAAGAACTGGCAAACAGTAACCCCGAACCCTGGGGAGCGGGGGGGGGGGGGGTAAACGTGAGGATTAGGGGTTTTTCAGTGGGCAACCCTATACCACCGGAGAATCACACACTACCCACGCGCTCCTCCACATCAGCGGCTGGCTGTGCATAAAGCATTTTATCCCGAACCTCACGCTAAATAAAAAAAAGACTCAGATCGTACGAACATCGAATGCGTGGTCACATCGTGGACGCCTCCCGCTGCTAGCGAAGCGTAGCAGGGGTGGCGATGAGTCCAGTCCAGTCCAGTCAAGTCCAGTTAGAGTAATGTCTGGACATGTCGGCAAATAGTGACAACCGGACATCTAGTCAATTGAATAAATGAATACAAATGGTGATGGCGGCACTAGCGGAAAGCCGGGCAGCTACGTGCTCGGGTTAGAACATGCAGGAACAGCGCATGTGTACGCCTCCACTTATGGACGCGATGGAGGTTGTTGTTGTTGTTGTTGTTGTGCCGGTTACAACGACTCCCCCCAAGCCGCAACTCGATGCTCGGCTGTGGTAAATCCGCACCATAGAATAGCGAACGCATGATACGTAGCATTGGTAATCGGCTCGGTTAATGGGCTGTTCTTTGATTTCAGTTCGTTTTCGTTTCAGGTAGGATTCGATTTTTTCGTTTATATCATAGCTGTTGTGCGTTTGTAGAATTCATTTTCAGAATTTCATTACGTGAGTTTAGAGGCTGCGCTCGTTAATATTTTGTTATAACTCTTGCTGTTTCTGTTGTGTTTCTCTTACTCTGCTTCTGTGGTTGTTGTTGTTGTTGCTGCAGGTGTCGCTGGTGCTGTTGAAACTATTTGCCACCCAGTCATGGCCATGGATGTCCGTGTGGTGGTCGTCGTTGTTGTTGTTGTTGTTGCCGTGTCTACTGTGTTTTCGTAGTAGAACTAGTGGTAGTTAGTAATGTGTTTAGGCGGAGAGGAGGAAGGGATGAAATATAAAAAAAAAGAAGGAAGAACGGGCGAAGGGATGGAAGAATCGTGGGCGGAGTCTGGCTGGCAAGGAATAATGAGACGACCATACCGTGACTGTTGTTGCTACCGCTAGACTTGCTTCTGTCATTGTTGTTGTTGTTGTTGCTGCTGCTGCTGCTGCAGTTGTAGTAACAACAATAACAACAACAGCAACAACAACAAGAACAGTAGGAGCAGCGATTAAAGTAGCATTATCCGTAGCAGCAGCAGTAGCAGTGGTAACAGCCATAGGCAGGCGGCTCCGCCCACAGAGGCGCTGCTAACCAGCCGAGTTAGCAGCCGGTGGAGGAGGTCCGCATCGTCGTGGGGTCCAAGGTCCAAGGGCGAGGGGCGATGGACGGACGGACTGGCTGACTGACTATGCATTGACGATTATGATTCGTAACAATGAGCGATCATTGATGACGGAAACAGACCGTCAATCAGTCGGTCTTACGTCGGTAGCGTGTGGTTACTGCTCGTAGTGGTGCGTCGATATTCTGGTTGGGCGAAGAAGCGAAAAAAAGTACTACGAGAACAACAACAACAAAGTCCGGTGTCATTGATGCACAGCGCAGCTCTCGTTGTTAATTTGTGTGCTCGATTGGCATTTTTGTTTCATAGATGTTGTTGGTGTTAGTTGTTGTTGCTGTTTGTTGTTAGTTTTGTTCAAAAGCGAGATGAGAAAGCGTAGAAACATATTTTCAGGTGTGTTCCATCGAATGAGCCACTTTGTTACATGTGTATCAGTGTAAGAGGTCTAAGGTGTGATATATATATATATATATATATCGTTGTGTGTACAGATATATATATATATATATATATATATATATATATATATATATATATATATATCGTTGTGTGTATAGATATGCGTGATTATAATACTAGCGCAATTTTTTGTCGTCGAATCTGCGTATGGAGATGAATATGGAAGCAGCATAACTATTGGAACCACCATAACCAGCCCGATCGATGCTGCTGCAGAATGCAGGCATACAAGACACAGAAGCACTGCCTACATCACCAGCGCACCATCATTGATTACCCCCAACCGCCGTGGCTGTCGCCTAAAGCCGTAGGTCTTGACTTTGTATGATGTACCACGCTTCTATGGATGCTGCCTCCGTGCGCTGAACGAAAGCCCCTTGCCCCGGTCGGCCGAGCCCGGTCCACCCCCATTCCCGCATCCAGCGTAAACTTATTCATATAAGGCACCCTTCATATTGGGAGGCGGCGTTCAGATGTTTTCTTGTACTAGTTGTTGTAGTTGCCATTGTTTTTTCTTGCAGTTGCAGTTCTAGTTTACTCTTTTAACAGATCCATCGTTCAATTTGTTCGTTGAAGTAGTTATCAGCCATAAACCTCATACACACACATGCACATAATGGGCATGTATGGGTGTATGGGTTACAATGGCTTTTTGGTCTACTTTACACCGCCCTGTTGTCATTTGTTGTTGTCAAGCAAGTCAAATATTGTTATGATCTTGGAGCAACAATAAGCCAATGACTTTGCCCGTTGGCCTTGCATGACGTCCTCAATCAGACCGTGGGAAGCTCGAATTTCCGATTCACATTCGCGCATTTCCCCCCGTGATTGCCCTGGCGACAGCCAGCAGAAATTACGTGGCAAGGAAATACTAGGCGACTAATCGCAGTAACACTCTGTAACACCTAAGTAAACCTGCACGGCCCGCGGCAGCAGATCGTCGATGTTGGCAAGGTACTAGCTGTTGTTTTTGAGGCAATTTCGAGCCTCCTTCCTCCTTGAATCTGTCCTGATTTAGGATGCTGTGCCAGCAAGTGCGTTGTCATTGAAGAAAGATTTTTCTACGTTTATCGTTTTCCTTTCTACTTTCCCTGTCCCCACAGCTGTAGTCGTTTCGACATTGGTAAAAGCCCTACTGCAGTAGCAGAAGCAGAAGCGGTAGTAATTAGTAGCAGCTGTTGTAATGGTAGTCATTACTATTATTGTGGTGGTTGTGACAGAATCAGCGTTCATAGCATCAAAGAGTGGTTACAGTTGCCACTAGCATAAATATTACACTCGTGATAATCGTAGTAGGACTAATAGAAGCCGAAATTGTGCATGTTTTACATATATATATATATATATATATATATATATATATATATATATATATATATATATGGTCTGAGCAGAACCCGTCAGAATCCGTTCAGACGGATGCATATATACACATTCATCTGAACGGACGGATTCTGACGAGTTCTGCTTAGACCATAAACCGCGCTGCTGAATTGTGCGAACCCGCTTCAGGACTGTAAGCCTGACGTACACCATACCAAAAAGCGATACGTTTAAGACGGACGCTTTGCGCGTTCTCTCACCTCTGGCCACTCGCTGACAACACAGGATTGGCCACTGTGTCTCGGCTACTGCAACAATAGGTCAATTTTTGCTCTGTCCCTCTTTTCATCGACATACACTCGTCTTCGGCTTTGGCCTACATCAATTGTTTTTTCCACATGGTAGTTAGCCTTTAGATCCGGGGCAGCCTTATGACGATACGACCTTGTCGATCCGACCCTTCGAAACGCTTCGAAACCTGAGCGTAGCAACTCGTCAACTCGTGGCCGCATGACCATGACATTAACATACGAGTACATTGATTACGAAGACCATACGTGTCCAGTGTTTCATTCTTACGTCTATGATGATGGTGATGACGTGATGATAATGCGGATGATGGTATTCGTCTCTATAGGTCACAACGTTGACCTAAGATCGTGGTCACACGTGTGATATCAAGTCGGGAGGGGCGGACAGATTGACTGAGAGAAATAGCAAATACGCGGCACGATAATAAGAGAAGACATTGAGTGGACAACTTGACAATGCCACTATCACGATTATCAGCGCCGTGTGGAGCAAGCACCCAGTCGACGTCATCATGACTGACTTGTGCCGAATCGTCACGAATACCAGCCAGCTTAGGCAACTGGTGGTATCGACAACAATGTAATGTAACAAAACAACAACGACCCACTCGAGCTTTGGAATTCATTAGGCATGTACTGTCAACTGCTGTCTAGCTCGGACGTGCTTAAACGCACGATAAAAAAAAACATTGGTGTTCTTCGGTTTCTCGCGGCATTCCTGGCCAGAGCACTACGGAGCATTGCGGCATTAACTCATTAACTAACGGCCGTCCGTATCTAGCCGCTGATGACGCTAAACAGTTGGGCCGATTTTCTGCGATTGCTATTTTATGTTTCCTGCAATATCCCTCTGCGCACGGTGCCGCCCTTGTTGCGTTGTTCATCTCGCACAGCAACACTATAGATAGATGTCTGCCTTGTTCTTATCAATGCGCCTATGCATGGTCCTGATAAAGCCCCTTCTACGTACGCCTAAAGTTGCACGCGCGCAGTTGTTCCTACCGCGCTACTTTAAGTACATGGATCGCCAACGTGGTGTACCTATTTGATCATCACCCCCAATTTGTTCCCAGCTAATCTACTACCAGGTGTACGCTGTCACCCATGAGTGGTTTTCACGGCTGTGCCAGCCTTTACTAGCGGGACACGTTTTAAATTTGTGCCTGCCGCTGTTGTTCTAATATTTGTTTCCCTATTGCCTTGTTCGCACGAGTACGTTAAACAGGCTACCGCAACTGGGGTAGCAACAGCCTTCATTCGTCGTAGTATGCACTCTCGAATCGGTCCGAGAGAGACGTTTCACAATACAACAAAGAAGCGCTCTACCCCAATCGCCGTCGGTCCCAAACAGGCCAAATGGCATTATTATTACTATCACTATAGTGCATGCTTATCGGCCGGAATGTGTAGGCAGGTTCTCGTTTTCAATGAGCCCGAATAGGCAATCCTCCTCGACTCGAACCTCGGTTTCAGAGCAGCGGATTTTTACGTGACTCGCGGATGCTGAAGAACTCGGCGCTCGAACAGAGCTCGGCGTAAAGCGTCGTCATTGGTCGGGTTGGTTAAAGCTGGCTTGGGGATGAAATATTCGTTTGCTGAAGGAAACGGTCCGACCCACAGTCTGAGAATGACAGATGTTTGTCGTTTACTTCAGGTTCTTCAAGGTGCCAAGGGGATAAAGCGAGGGAGGGATATACGATCAGAGGCTGTTGGCCCAGTTGTCAGCCATGGCGGTCTGCCGTGCCGAGGGCCTCCCGATCTATCTTCAGTAATTATCCACTCTCTGCTCTGGAGGTGCATATCCAACGTCGACAGGAAGATCGCCCGGAAATCCTGCTCGGTATACTTGCGCAGAAGAGGCAGTGTGGCTGCTATTTTGCTGATCACAAGATATTCCTTCGTATTTTCCTTCTATTCTGCTCATTCTTCTCCTTGGAGGAAAACAAAGCTTCGTGGTCTTTCCCGTTGAGAATGGTTAATGTGATCTTCGCCTTATGCCGATATGCAAAAAGGCGACTGTACTGCACGCCCTAACCGAAGCATGCTAGCCACTGTGTCGTGTTCGTTGGCGTTTTGTGACGAGGCTGGATGTCATACTCATTGTTCATCGTAGGCGGGAGAAGAACAAGCTGTTCTTCATTGCCAGCAGCCTCATTTCGCTTGCTAACGTACCGAACGCTCGTGCCTTGTATGTGCCGCCGTGCCCAAGCGAGGCAGAGCAGAATTACAGTGGCCGAGTTGGTGGTTACGACGCCACTAAAAACGCAGTTAGCTGTAAAACGCGACACAGCACGGCAACAATGATACTAGGGGCAATGTGACGTGGTAGACAGCGGGAAGTAAAGCTATGTTCTAGAGGCGTATCCGCAGCGTGCTGTTTAGTGATACATTGAGGTCGTCATCGGGTCGTTGTCGTCTGCTTGGTGGCAACTGCCCGTCTCCACGTTTCGGTTCACTGAAATCCACAGTAGAGAGGGAGCACTATGAGACACTGCGGTGCTTAGCCAAAGCATATACATATAGAGCAAGGTCCGATGGAACAACGCGGTGTCCGAACACAATGGTTTACTTGTTACTGCTGATCTGATTTTGGAGCTTTCCAGTTCAGATGGGGTTATTGGCCATGGCCAAAGAAGAGACCACCACAAACGTTGTAATGTTAATATTGTCCAAATATGTAATTGCCTCTTAAAAGAAGGAACTTTTTTTTTTGATTTCCCGTAAGGCAATTGCCCGTGTACGGATTTTCATGTCATGGCTAAGTTTACTCCACTCCGACATTTACCTTGTCTAAATTGGAAACCATGAAAACCAATTTAAGAGTGGCCGGTCTGGGTCTCGAACCCGGTCCTCCCGAATGCAAGGCAAAGGCTTTGCCACTAAGCCACCTTGCTCGGTTACATTTTTTTTGCAATGTATATATATATATATATATTCATGGCACCCGTATTCATGCGTATACACATATGTAGTCGTGTATAACTTATATACCATCTTCGGTAGAGTGAGCGCTGGCAGCACGTGAGGGTCTTCGCGAATGACCGCGTCCATTGGGGGTGATGTTGCCTGGGATGCAACCACCGCCTCCATTTGTTCCTCGCACTGGGCCTGAAGGCGAGGTGTTCGTCTGAAGGCCGAGATCTGGCCCGGTGGCCGTGTGCCATGACTGCGACATTAAGGCAGTGCTGTCCACCTATAGCAGATGACGTAAATAGTTGAACCAACTCTTATATATATATATATATATATATATATACGGTTGTCTAGTGGTAACTGTATATATATATATATATACGGTTGTCTAGTGGTAACTGCAGTATGTAGGTTGTCGGCTGGTTTTAGGACTTTCACACCCCAACCCGGCCAATGTTAACATCGGTAATTTTATACACATCACGTGTTCCAGTAAAATCAAAGGTGAAATGCCGCAATTTATTGTTAGGCCCAACAACGTGATGGGTGAAAAGTAGGCGTTGACGGGTTTTCGGCTCTTCAGCTTGAACCAGCTTAAAGGTGCTAATATATATTCAAGAAAGTTGCCTTCTCCTTTTCAAGTTAGGAAGGACAACTCATTAGCTGCACGTTACGTACAGCTATTGAGTTGTACACGCGTCACTGGCTTATGCTGGCCTATCGCATAGGCTATCAAAGGACTAAATTGCAACTAAAGAGCACAATAGGCGTGCTGTAGGATTAGCGAATTACCTTTGTTCTCATCTGATAACTGACCGAGCCTCGTGGTCTTCCTGAAGCGCTCCGAATTTCACGCGACGGACGGGCCGGACTGGCGTCAATAACTGGAGTTTCACAAAAATAAATGTTTGTTATATTCATTTAACACACTATTAGTCATCATATGAACGTCAATTATGAACTAAAATAACTACTGTTAACTAAATTATAATATTAACCTCAGTATGAAAATGGCTGTTAACATAATACATCTTATGAACCCGCTGCTGGTGTTTCTAAGTCATCAATACATCACCGTTCATACAATACCGCTTGTCTTTTATTTTCACTTCGAATAAGGTGCCACCCAAACCAATCTCGGATCTGCCCAGGCCAGGTCAATCGAACACCGTTGCTGCTGCCGCTGATGTTGGTGAAACGATTAAAGATCATGGTTTTCTACTCGCATTTGTTTACAGCTGTTCGTTGACAGTACTGGCGACCCCACAAACAGCCACTAACGACTAATGATGCATGTGGGCACTACGATACCCCTGAAGGTTCGCGCGAATCGAGAGAGGCACGGGTTGTGTGAATGGCTACCTCGATCCCACCCGGCGTCGCAAACCCCAACTAATGTGCACCAGTTGCGTAAGAAATAACGGCTTTGTTGTGCTTGCATCTTATTTTCGCGGCGAGCCTGCGTAGCATAGACGAATACGCAATTGGACGTACCGATCCGTCCCTTTTCTTAAGGGCAAAAGGTCTTGCGCCAAATATCAACGGTTGGAGGCAAGAAGGGGGGTTGCCCTAAAGAAGAATATCTACAACCTTTGCCAATGCGGGGAGCAAGCTAGCGGCGACGTCTTCAAGGGAGGAGAAAGAAGGTCTATTAATAACCGTGGTCTTATAAAGTCTAGCCCTGCGGCGAGGGCTATTTTATTTGGGGATATAAATATATATATATATATATATATATATATATATATATATATACGTTCACACAAGGTGGCGTCACATATTTTGCCTAGATAATGGCCGCCTACACTTGCGAGCGGTAAACGACCATATACTCACTAAACGAGGTGGACATGGCTGGAGCGCCAGGTAGCCTGTTTTGCTGCGACGGGTTGCCGCCCGCCGCTGCGTTGTCTTTGTTCTCCTTGAGCCGGTAAAGCAAGACATCGCGGTCTTTACCCAGCGTGCTGATGAGCCTGTCCTTGTGTTCAGCCAACTCCTTCAGCTTGGCGTTCTCCTGAGCCAGTTGGTCTTGGACAGCCAGCTTCTGCCCGATCATCGCCTAAGTATCGTGTAACAAAAACAGCGTATGCACGTGCTTGTATGAGTTCAAGTTACAGGCCAGCTTTGTACAGAGATGCTTGTATTCTAGTAGATATATATATATATATATATATATATATATGCGTTGTTCAATCAGGAAATTGAGCCAATTGGTATATATATATATATATATATATAATTTAGTTGTATACTGTACTCCCGAACCCACAGTTTACCAAATTGCGGCTAGTACTTAGATGTTAATAGAGCAGAATCGGGTTCTTACACTACAAATAGGAACATTCATTATATAATGCGCTGTGTGAGGACTCCGCAACTAAAAGAGGCACTGCAAACGTTAATTTTGGTCGATCGTCGTTTGATGTGTCATTGCCAACCATTTATTAAATTAGAAGCTTATTTGTTGTTTTGCAAATTCTAGTGAAACCGTGGATAAATTCGATGTCTAGCAGTACGTAGGGCGCACCCGCGTTATCAGACCTTTAGTGCAAGTGCAGCTGACGGAGCATACACGCATGTTCTATATAAGCATTCCTGGCCTAGCAATCCGGATATAAATCCTACAGATTACAATGAATGGCGCGTTAATGGGCGAGAGTCTAACAAAACACAAAAACTTATTATAACACGAACATCTCAAGTTAAATTGATGATTTCGGCAAACGGTGGTTACATTAAATAAATGCGTCTGTTAGGAATGCTCCTACCGGCATATGTGAAAAATACGTTCTAATATTTGTACACATTTGGATACAGCTTTTGAACCAAACGACCTAATTTGGCCGCCTGCTGTATAACCACTCATATTTATGCTGAATGTTTATGCGTGTGTGTGTGTTTTTGATGGCATTTATACGCCGTTCTCTAGGATTATTGGTCGGGCTACTCACTGAGAGGTCTTCAATGCGGGCCTTGTACTTTTCGATGGTGTCGTCACTTCGGGCCAGCTTGTCCTTCAACTGTCCATGTTCTATTTCGAAGATTCGAAGACGATCAATCTGCTCACGACGCATTTCGAGTACGGCGTTCAGCGAGTCGACCTCCTTCATCAGTGATTCGTTCCGCTCGCGTAGCCACTACGAACGACATGGAAGGCAGGGGTTACGTAGAGCCACCGACTGAGCCTGGATCTATAGCACGTCCTAAGTAGTCCAAACAACCCCTTAGCGACCCAAAAGAGCCCCTAATACTTTGTTTTCTATATAGTAAGAGCCCTGCAAGCAAATTTATGATTGTTTGCCAGGAAAGAATGCTCTAGCGCTAAAACGGATCACGGGCTCAGTCTTAGCGCTTGGAATATTTGATTTGTGTATATAATTATTTATCAGGTATGTTCTTTATTCAACGTAATCAATCACTAACGATGGGAACATGACATTTGGGCCCTGCGAACGTTTGTTTGTGATTAAAATAATCTATATATATATATTCATATATGTTGTACGAAGTACGAATATTTATACCAACTAGGCTTTATATATATATATATATAAGAGATAGAGATGGAGTCAGCAAAAAGAAAGAAATAGAAGTATCGGATAGGCTTACTGAAATTTTTGAATCAGTCGACTGAAGAACACTTCGTTGGAATTCTTCGGCTTCACGCTTTACGCGTGCGTACTCCTCAGTTCTCTCCTGCAAGTAGCGAAACAAACAAGTTTGACGTTTTTCTCATAAGATTAGAAAAGTCATATCGTAGACTCAACTATCGAGAGAAATTGGAGCCACTCTACGGTCCATCTAACGAGAGATCTAAGGTGTCAAGGTTCATGTCTATCTCATTCTAACAGGTATTGCTGGAAATCAACTCTCTAGCCTTTGTGTCGCTCTACGAATGCTGCCTGGCACTGATTGCGTGCCGACTGCATGTACTCATGCATCCCGTTCGGTGGCTAAGCCTGTAAGCATGCGATGACTCCATATACAGAGCGTATACGTATTTAAACCAACATACCTTGAGCACGTTTTCGAGATCAGCTTCCCTTCGGCGATGTAGTTGCGTCTGGTTGTGCAGCTCCCGCTCGTGAGCCGCCCGTGTATCGGTTAGTTCGCGCGTATGACCATCCTATAGAAAGAGTGGCGTAGTCGAACGGAACACTTGCTTAGTAATTCAATTCCAGCGGTAGATAAATTGTTCATATTGGAATCCGTTTATTAGTATGCCCACCATTGGCATCTAACATTCGACAGATTGTATATTTAAAAATTCGACATATTGCAAATTTGAAAAATTAACGCGGACAGGTGGCCACAACGTGGCTGTACTATTTATCGCGTTTTATTTCTAAAAAAAATTATAAAAACACGGGGCATAAAAATTTAGAAAACAACACGGGGATGATCCTATGCCCTGTACGCTTACAAGTATTTTGGCCATTTCTTCGCCGCGCGATGCCACCTCTTCGGCCGACATTCGTGCAAACTGTTCCTTCATAAGATCGATTCGAGTTTGCTGTTCCGCCGAGAGCTTCTCCATTCGCGCCAGGTGCTCTTCCTCGATCTGGGAGATCTTTTTCCGATGCTCCTCACGGGCCTGCTCCAGCTCATTACGTGTGGCCGCAACCTTAGTAGAGCAAAATTTCGGTCAAATATTTGTTAAACTTTTACGAACATTTTGGCATGGGGGTTTCCATTGAGATTAAGTGACAGGGAGAGAGCTTGCAGTTGCTTTACTTTAAGTTTGTATTTGAATGTACGTATGTATTTGGCGACGGCATACCTGCCAACGTCTTGTTCAACAAGTTGATGGTAATTTGTGGGCTACGGCGCTAAACGGGCTCCAGGATTTAATCTATGGCTAAGGTTACACTGTTAACAACCGGTCAACGCCAATAGGCGCGCGGTAACAGTAGCACTAACAAGTTATTATATGACTACTGCGTACCTCTTCTTGCGTTTCCTGTTTCAGTTTTTCAATCTCACGATTGGCGACTTTAAGCGCCTCCTCCGATAACGTAAGGTCGGCGCCCAGTTGATGGGCGTAGCTGTCCATCCTGTGAACCAACAAAAGACGCCCACCATGATCATGACACAGGTAGATAATCCAAACATTTTAGACAGGGTCTCATCTCGCGTCGAGTCATGCGAACAATGTCGAGGGGTTCATAGCTCGCTGAGTGAATGCTTGCTTGATGTTGAAATGCAATTTCACTGACAAACAATCGCGGCGAAGAGACATGGTAGAAAAAAAATGGTCGCCGTAAAGAATTCTTGTCAAAATCTTATATTCTTTACGACAATCTACAACTTCCATGCACGTCAAAACTGGGCATATCTCACTGGCCAATGATTACACAGTATAATATATATATATATATATATTTAAAAGCGTTTTGATAGCTATCGTTAAGTATTCAGATTTTGCTTGTTGTAGTTTTTATTTAATTAGAAACGCAATTACCTTTCGAGTTTCTGATCCCACCGCTGGAAGGCGATGGCCAGAGCACTCAGCGCGTGTGCGGTGTCTCGAAGTTCCAGTCGTACCCGATTCAGCTCTTTTGTTCGGGCCTCACATAAAGCGCCCAACCGTCGAATTTCCGCATCGAACTCCTCCTGCACATGGTCGTAAGGCCGTAGGTACACAATGAATTAAAAACAGTGATTTTTCTTTCCAAATCAAAAATGTATTGCGCATATTGCTGGGCATGTCAACTATCATATCGTTTGAATATGCGATTCCAAAAGTCCCCCAGCATGAATGCATCTAGTAAAAGAAGAACCACAGACACTTAGTACATGGTTAAACGTAATTATATCTAAGCGTGTATATTTGTTAATTAAAAAAAACTACCCGCTAAACTTACCCTAGCGGGGCTGTTAAGGGACTCTTTTCCTATACGACTCCTTGGCGTGGGTTTTCCAACCGGCGTCCGCGCGTCTCCTAGAATAATTGAGCCGTAACAGTTTGCTTCAGATGCTCCCCTGTGTAAATACGTACTTATACTTTAAGATTCATTTTACAATCATTGGAAGGGGGTACAGGCACATTGCCCACTGGCAGCAAGGTTTCGTCAAATCAAAAAGTCTTGGTAAATGTGGAAAGGGGTACATTGCAACTGGATAATTAACTGAATAAAAACAGCTTTGGATTTGTGAATCACACCGCTACAGACCATCAGATATTCGATTTGATATCCTGGTTTAGCCTTATAATGAGCTAACACGCGTGCTA
Source organism: Dermanyssus gallinae (assembly GCA_003439945.1). Taxonomy (NCBI): domain Eukaryota; kingdom Metazoa; phylum Arthropoda; class Arachnida; order Mesostigmata; family Dermanyssidae; genus Dermanyssus; species Dermanyssus gallinae. The sequence continues at coordinate 32,443 of QVRM01000441.1, forward strand.
TAAAAATATACTTTTTCCGTAAGTACGGGAATTTTAATTTCAGGATAATGCGTTCATAGTTCAGGCAGCAAAGATCGTAAGAAACTGGAAGAATATTATGTGGGTAAAAAAGCACACATATCATGCACAGGTATATATACATATGGTATGTATTGAACCATAAATGCACGTTCTGTATCACTGTTCCTGAAACGAGTGGCGTTGAGCTAACCACGCTCATGATAGATGAAACAAGACACAGTTGCGAACCTATTCAGCCTTAAGAGGGCTAGAGGTTTCTGATTTTGGAAGTGTTACGTTTAGCTATAGTCAGAAATTACTAAAGGTACGGCTTTTCACCGTATAGGACAAGCTTACAACTGAGTCAGTGTGTACATGAACCAACTTGTCAAAACCTTCACTTGCCCACGGTAGAGATTGGTTGCGGCACTATTTTAGGTTTAGCAGCATTGATTTAGGACCACTGTGTAACATATTTCACAAACATTCTATCTCTTTGTTTAGCCAACTTTAATATAATTATATTGTCCCGATACGGTAATCTAAGAAGAAATATGAAATACTGGTGTTTCTGTTCAATCATGAGGAAAAGAAGATTGTCGGTGTTATAACTGTTATTACAAACATTATGATGCGATTCTGCATAATAATAATTATAATTATTAATACTATTACGCATGCTTGCCTTAAGCTGCCTTGATACACATGCACAAAAACGGGTCTGCGGGACCCAATCGAAAATAAGTCAAGCCTCTGTTCATGCTGACGAAACACAAAAGTGGCAGCCCGAGAAATCTGGCTACTGCGGACCTCAACAAGGGGGCAAAAGCGTGAAAAGACCTAAGCTCTACTGGCTTGTACTACTAATACCATCACTGTCATACGGGCATAGTTTGTACCTCTTTCTACAATTAAATGGGTCTACCGGTGTTCGTTGACGTTTTGAATAAAATATCCTAAATTAAGAGATTTAATTGCTAGGGCTTTTCTCAGAAAAGTTGGCCATATATGTATGCATGGTCGCTGACTCTCAGCGGCTTTGTTTAATATCTGTTCCCACTGAAAATCGTTGAAAGAAAATCTGATCAACAACTGGAATCGAACCGGCGACACCCCAGTAGATGACAACCATAACTAGCGCAATCGTCCGTAGGCCATGCCGCCATTTATATATACTTAAATGTATACATGAGTACGGAATTTAATCTGTTTGAACGGACCGCTGGTACTCCGATACCGTTTCCTTGAGCAAAAATTATATTTATTTTCTACCTGCACCTGATTATCAGCTCGCTATGAAAACGACATGGTATTCTATATTAAGTTTTATATTTATCCTAATTTCTATCCTAAATTTTATATTTAATAAAAAATTATGTAGCAAGAGGCGTTTCTGAGCAGTGCCAATACCCGTATGATATGACCCCATAGGCATACGGCTTGCTGATCGAACGGACACTACATTCGATATACTACGTCCTGGGTGAGGGTTCTTCGGGCGGGCAATCGACATTGTCAAGCATCGCAAAATAACATCTGACTAGTACTAACTCAACAAAGATGTTATGCCTAGCCAAAAGGGACGTGGAAGGGGAGCAGACAGACATGATGCGGTGGGGTTTGGGGTGCCTGCGCTTCGAGTTCCCTGGCTACCATGTACTACCTTGTGAACTGGACTTGGGGGTGCCTGGCGGACCGAGCTTAAGAGACAACCTCTGTCGTGCCGCCACTAAGCCATCGCCCTGGGTGCGGGCTGACGCCGTTGTCGGTGAGCCCCGTTCCACCACTGAAATATTATAGCACGACGATAAGCAAACAAATAAAAAGCAAGCCATTGCACAACTAATAGGCGACCAACGTAATAATCAAATTGCACGCTGAAAAAATCGACGCAAGCAAGCTAGCTTCGTCGCAGCGTACTGCAAGGTGCAACGTTTTAGCAGATGTTATACTAAACTGTATGGAAATCGTCATGGTAGTACGCTTGATGGTATTGCGAGGTAAGCACAAACGAAAATTAAAACTCAAAACATTTAATCGTGAGTGGAGTGCGAATAAAGTCAGTTTTGCCTAAGTGAAAATTGATTTACAACTGGCTGGTTCTAGATGAATTCGCTTGTGGTGAAATGAACGCCGCTGGCCTAGTAGATAACAAGCATCATGTTTTTCTTGCTCTCTCTCTCTCTCTCTCTCTCTGTGCTTCTATATTGCGTGTGCACTCTCCAGAATATGTGCATCTTTCTTTGCATATGTGTACATATATATGGTAAACTAGAAATGTGATAGTGGGTACAGATATACAAACACATTTATATACACAGAGAGAACAAAACGAAACAAAGTTGTCTGAAGAATGCTCGTGCCATACAACAACAGCATATGCCTTGCTTTGAGTGAACGAGACGCGGGAGTAACGTATTCTAGCCCAAGCTTCCACTAGCCACAGATGCGCCGACGCAGATTGCGGACAATACAGACGAGACACAGGTCAATTGGCCTCTGCTCTTGCACTTCGATGTAACGCTAAAAAAAGCTCGCATCCTGTAGTCTTCCAATGTATACGCTTGAACCAGCCCCCTCCAAAGGGCGGTCATACGTTGCCGAAAATGTGCAAAAGCCGCATTATTGTACAGATGTGCAAAGGTAAAAGCAAGTACATGGCCACTGACTAGCATCTCCACTTGACTCGCATTACTCTTTTTTTCAGGTTGATTTTAAGTGAAAGTCTGGCGTATCGCAAGCGGAATAATAATAGAATAACAGGGTATATTACTGAAACGAGATTGCAGATGCACAGTGACTGCGAATGTTTTGACTGAAGTTTGATTTAGTTTTCTTTTTAAAGAGAAAAGCAGATCAAAATTTTCTTTCTCACTTTTCGGTGGTGGATCGGCCCAAGGCCGACTGTACTCGCGTTTCGGCGTTCCAGTCTTCGGCGCAGCTGGTACAACTGAAACAGAGCCCGTATGTTATATGATATTGGACAGGGCACCGGCGTACACATGGCTAATAATTAATTACAATTTGATTTCTATATTTTCGCAACATCCCTATTCGCCGAATCGGGCTCCATCCGACGTTTATTTCTCCGAACATGAAAACATCGATGGAAGAAAAATCGCAGGAGCAGCCTGACTCGATTCAAAAAGACGCGTTTGAAAAATGTTCCAAAGAGTGAGACAAGTGCACTGCAGCGGGTGGGAACTCTTTTGAAAGGAACAAAACACTAAATACATACGATTTTTTTACAAATACAAACTAGAACTTTTCGATTCACCCTCGTATGGTATACACGCAGATGACCGTGATCATGATCACGGTGCGATGAAGCTACGATCCATCTGTGCGTATATAGTAGCTACCTCGAGATGCTCGCGACTCGGGTCGGCTGGGTACCCCGGTTTCAGTCTCCGCGTCGGCCGGGTTGTTGTTATTTGGCTCTTTCAGAGGATCTGCCGGAGTTCCGACGGGTTCTCCACACAGCGACGGTTCAGCTGTACGACCGCCGGGAGCGCACACCGAACTCCGGGGAGAACGGCGGGCCTCGGCGCGAGCTGCAGCCAGATTGGAATTTATGCGGCTCTTTACCTGCAAAAACCAACAGCAATGGCCACGTCAGTATCAACAGCAGCAGCAGCAGCGTCACACGAAGTCAAAATAACATGTGCGTGTAAAACATGAAAGGGCAAATTTGTGACATGTTCAAATGGTTGTCGTGGTCTCAATTAGTCGATACTCTCTTTAGCGCTGTAGTGGTAGCGAACTCTGACAGCTATGACATGAACGAAAAAGCTTACCTCGGTCTTTGCCTTTTTCTTCTCTTGCAGATTTTGTTGAATCTTCTTCTCCACCTCGTCCCATTTATTTTTCTGAAAACATATGGATAACCGCTCATATTATGTATTAGAAACATAGGTAAATATATATTAGGTATTATTTAATTTGTTTCTCTTATGTATTAATTATATTTAATATTTATTTTTATTCAGGGTTTGTTTGAAGTTTATTCGAAGAATAACTCCGAACACAACTGGAGGGAGAGCGAGAAACGTATGAGCGTTCTTCCATTTTATCATATATATATATATATATATTTTTTTTTTATATATAATTATATATGACTGGAGTTCTGTCGTATTTAGTGACTAATTGCCTATATAAATCAGTTAGGCCACTATCAAGCAAGCGCCACCACCCACCCTCTGTGGACGGGGTTTGCGCTCGACGGACGCGCTGTTCTCCTTGCTTTCCTGGAGCATCGCCTTGATTCGGCTGCCGACGTTCACGTTCGGCTTCCGAACGGTTGTCGGGGTGGCGACCTTTGACGCCCGTGGTTGGGTGGCCGGAGACATAGGCGTCGCGGCGGCGGCGCCGGCAGGGGCAGCGGCGTTTGACTGGCCTGAACTCGAGGGATCGGCGCGCAGGCCCGACGGCCGATGGGCTACTTGGGCTCGCCTCTCGGCCGCAGACTCATCATCGCCCGTGGCCGTTTCGGTGGCCTCACTCGTTGACAAACAGCCTGCCGCCTCCGAGAGTTCGCAATCGCATTCGTCACCGACGCCCCCGCCAGAACCTCCGGCGGCGGAGGCGGCTGCAGCAACAGCGCCACCTGCCGATGATCCATCCCGGCAGCTCGTCCCCTGCAGCGAAGAACCCCCCCCACCAACGTGATTGACATTAGCCGTTGTTTTATAGGGTCAAATTCATTTAATAGTACTGTCAAATTCACATAATACACCGACTATCTTCGATCGTTTGATGCAAGCCCAATCTAACCATGAACTACCGTTTAAGGTGGAGCACTTCGCTTCGAGATGCTTGAAGACGTATATATATATATATATATATATACGACGCAGGGGTACACATTTGCGTAGAGTGAAGTGATACATAGTGGTTATAAGTGTTTGCACACGATGCAGGTTGCTAAACGCTGTAGAACAGGTGCATGCAGAACAGGGACCACATCTTGAAGTAGCAATGCCTAGACACGTCTCATATTTGTTTATAACTTACAATAAATGCACCTTAAGTATCACGTAAAAACAATATGTGTGCATGATTCCTTTACGATGTGCGTTTAGTCAATCGTACATCCTTTACAATGTGCGTTTGGGAATCAGCTGTCGTGTTTTGGTTGAGGTGTACCCTTCTGGCCATGCAAACAGACCTTATTGAGCTCCGAAAGAACCACAGCTTTAGAAACCATAAAATGCTAAATTAATTTGACATTAGTGCTCCCGCAAGTCGGTTTATCTGAGATGAGAAATTAGAGCAAGTTACACTGTTCAAAAAGATAGTCTATGGATGCAACGACTCACGCAGCCTCGTCAATAGATCCATCGCAACTGTTCAAAAAGCTAGGCTGTACTCCTTTTACCATTTTCTTGTATTTTTCATCTAGAGCTCCTAGACTAGAGCGCAATACATGTGGGCGAGACGAGAAGGGCTCTCCACAAACATACATCAACGTTCAAAATCTTTATTGTAAGCCAACAGATCAAACAGATTGCGCAATCGAGTAGCTATCGGCTAAATAGGTCTAACTATTTGCAGCCAAATCGAAGGAGTGCTCCAAGTTCAAGAATTTACAGCAAACGGTGTCTCTCCACATTCGCTTTAGGGCGTTTTCGTAACTAGTTATTCATGCAGCGATCCCCACGGTGTTTATTGTAGTGCGTATATTATATCATTATTAATTACGTCATATTAAACAATACATTTATATATGTATGTAAAATAAGTGTTTGCATTTAAACCCGTCTTACTTTGAGCGTATTTGGGTCCGCCGTCAGCTGTGCAGGCTCTTCACTATCGTGCTCCACGACGAGAACTTCCGGCGGTTGTATAGAGGTCGACCTACTTCATGAAGTAGAAGACAACCGACATATTACATGTCATCGTATTGGTGCCCGGACGTTGGAGGCGGCCTCACTCCATGACTTTTGATTTAGTCTTATCTTAAAAACTAAATTCACCGGTCTAAGAACCGTACCAGTTCGTTTGGCTAGCAACGATTTGCCAGTAGTGCCAGTTTGAGTAAACTACAAGCATATATATATAAAGTTTAGCTGCCTGTTCTGCCTGTGTGACCTTTTTATTAAAACTATACACACATATATATATATATATATATATATATATATATATATATATAGTATGGCCACTTTATCAAAATTATGTATACATACATTTACACAAAAACTAGCTAGAAGATATGTAGATAATGGTCATGGTTATAAAGGTATGAAAACATGCTGACAGTTTCACGGCTACGTCGTGTCACTTATAAAAGTGGCTTAGTGCAAACAAATGAAAATAGAGCTGACAGTCTATTCCACGACAGTCTACTATGCTAGGCGACTGACTACTTGTAACAACTACCGAAAAGGGATGCTGCAGCGTCAACTGTGCGTGAGTTTTGGGACGTTTCTAAAGTCGATGAGTTGCATCGCTACACACTCCTATCGTCATTTTAAGACTCTCACCTCTGCAGTGAGGACGGCCCAGCTGTGTCGCACATTACTCCGCTGTCCTGCGAGCACACCGACTGTTTCATTACAGCGTCGCCAGCCGAACTGCCACCACCGGACAGTTCACAGCCCATATCACCCTACAGTTCGATCGTAAAGCAGACGGCATAGAAACAATGCTGAGAAGTTCTAGGGGATGACGAGGGAGTTGACCCGTCCCTAGAGCTTTTATTCAAAAATGTCTAAGTTTAACATCTTGTAATATCTAATACAGGCTTGCGGCATTCGTTCACGGTGCAAAAATTGGCAGGATTGAGTTCTCGTGACGTGAAAAAACTACCTAAACTCGTATCAGTGATATCTATTGTGCTAATCGTGTGCACAAACGTATGACTGGCCATTTTTAAGTTCCCATTTTTTTTGTGGATAAAAAACCGCTATTTCGTAACCTAGTTGATATCGTCTTTGAGTTACGCCCCTTATGTATTCCGTTAGGAAAACTTTTCTATCCTTTTTGTACACGCAACTTAGCTCATTGTACATTCTATTGCATCTACTGTGTTCTTCTATCTCCCTTTCTCCCGTAAAATAGTTGTGCGCAGGCCCCTGAACAATGTAGGTTAGGCAATCGACAGACTTTTAGTGGGTTTGAGAGTTCCACACTACCCAGACCAAAGGGTATGCATTATGCATTTTTGTTCCTGGCCCTCTGTAAAAAAGGGAAACCAAAAACGCCCCCTAAACAATGTTTTGATGTGTGCTTTGAACACGACCATATTCGAAGATGTTCCTCTCTAGAAGCCAGACCTGAAATTCCGCATCGGCCGAGTGTGGCCTTCCGGTCGCTTGCCCGGCCTGCGCCGACGACTTCTGTTCGCGCTCGAGCGAGGACGAACTTGGGTCCTCGGAGCTGCCGGTGGTGTCGCGTAAAAAGTTCTCCCGAAGTGAGCTCATAATGATGTCAAACACGTTCTCCGAGATGTGGATGTCCTCGGCCACTAGAGGTCCGTCGTCGCCTTCGACCTCGGCTTCGCCGTCCGCTGCGTCGGCTGCCTCGGCTTCACCACCAGCTGTCACAGTAGCAGCATTAGCAACATTAGTTGCCCCAGCAGTGCCAGCCTCGACACCGACGGCCAACCCGCAACCCGGCGCTTGGCTAGGAGCACAAGTCTCTGGCGCACAGCAGCGTGACGAACTTCCTCCACCAGCCTCTTCCTCCGGAAGGTCGGCGACATCGTCAGCCGAAATTGAGTTCGGTATGAGACGCGTATCCTGCAGGCAAGACAAGACGGGGCGCGTGTGTGAAATGCCCAATTAAGTATGAGAATTATAAGTAAAACTGGACAAGAGATGGAAGTGGGATAAAAAAAACTGAAACACAGACGCAAGACGGCGATAGCAATGACGAGAAGCAGCCGGCAATCAGCAAAATCAGTTTAATTTTAGCTGACTCAGCGCGTGAACTGTCGGAGTGAGTTCACGTAGTATGATCTCTGCAACGTTGTACATATATATATATATATATACAGAGAGCTGCCAGTCGCATCGGCGGTCTTTGCACTTTCTTGCCCTGCGGTATCGTCGCTGAAGTGTTAAAATTGTATATAATGATGATTGTATTGTAATTATGTACCATCTTGAAATGCAAAGTTATTGCGAAATAAACAATATGTATATATATCTTCATTGTGGCCAAATAATGTATTCGGGTTCCGTGCAATATTCAACCTTCATTTCGCTGGTACGCAATGCGCCGCAGGTCGATGTGGCCTCCTCGTTTTCATCCTGTAGCTCCTGGATCGGCGATAACGACGCATCCTGACTGGTAGGACCGGGCTCGAGGAGGTTCGATGTCTTTTCCTATATAGGAAATAGGCATACAAGTTGTCAATTTGTTCGATAGAGGGCGTGTTACATGTTACCAAGATCACTAAGTTTTACCACCATCATCACTGTAGTAGTAACTTCGACCTGTACATTTCGCAGGCAATCGGCAAAGTCACAGCCAACAATATATGTTTTTCTACTAGAAACTAAAAAATGTGAGACAAAACAAATAGCTGAGGCATGAGGAACGAAGTTACAGATAAATTGCTTACTTAAACAAATGGCAATTTACCATCGAAGCTAAGGTTTCTTTCGTAGAAAAAGTGAAAGAGGCAGAGAAAGTGCATCTGGCGATTGGCGGGGAAGAACTACTTTAAAGGGACGACGAAATGCTTTTCAAAATTAAATGAAGTATGCTCTCTTCTACTGAATAGCACTGTACTGAATATTTTTTTTTCTGGGAGGTTTTGGGAATGCATGATGCACATGCGCCACTAGCAGCCTGCGTGACTAGTGTGAGACTCGCAAACCCACTAAACCCGGATTTCTCCCCCCCCCCCCCAGGCTCGGTATTTCTTTGGCATTACTTCAAAGGAATAAAGGTTACACCAGTTGTAATGAGCTTTTTGAGCGTCCGTGTGTACGTGTGTCTGTGTGGTTTTTGCTGTCGAGCTGCAGGCAGACCTGTGTCGTTGTTGTGGTCGTTGTTGTAGTTACATCGTCATCCTTCTCGGGGATGGGCGAAAGGGAACTGTCGTTATTTGACGATGCCGTTCCACTCGTGCCGGTCGCTGCTGAGGCTGAAGCTGATGCTGTCACCATGGCGACCTGTGAACCGTCGAGTATTATGCAAGTAAATGCAAAGTATTAAATAGAGTAGAACCTTATAAGTTTACGCAACCAATCATAGTCCATATTTTTTATAGTATTTTACATGCAACGTCCATGCAAGGCCAAAACACTGCCGAAAATCGCAAAAACGCTGAGCCTATGAAAGGCGTCGTCCTCGACCGTCGGCCTCACTTAAGGTATGGTTCGTTAGACCTGTCGCTTGGTTCTCTTTCCTGGAGAACGTGGACAACTATACAGCCGACACGGCTAGTACTGACGAATGTTCAAAGCAAACGATTTAGGCACCCTTTGGTTGTATGTGGTCTGCTGCTTGCAGTGCAACAGAAGAGAGGCTAAAGCCCTACCTTGCCTAAAACTTTTTTGTCCTATGAAATATCGAAATAGTTCTAACACAAATGATGGGGCCGATGTATTTGTAATATACTATTTTTTGTTTTAATATTTTCCGTAAGACTATTGCCCGTGTACGGTTTTTTCATGTCATGGCTAATTTTAATCCACTCCGGCATTTACCTTATCTAAATTGGAAACCATGCAAACCAATTTAAGAGTGGCCGGTCTGGGTCTCGAACCCAGTCCTCCCGAATGCAAGGCAAAGGCTTTGCCACTAAGCCATCTTGCTCGGTAAGTATGTAGGTATGTGTGTGATAGAGCGCCAGCGAGATTTACACGTTCGCAACCATACAATTGTAAATGAATTGTCGCACCCAAATTTACGTCTCAATTTGTTTATACTATGTGTTATAATCTAATGTATGTATGCATGCAGGCTGCGTACAAATACTGGTCATACATGTATGCATAGGCCTAGTTACAGTAAGCTCAGCTAGACTTGGCGCACGCACCTCGGCATCCTCGAGCGACACTATGCGGTTCTGCATATGCTGTGAGGCGGCTGAGCTGTCCTTGACCGTGCAGTTATCTTCGCTCTTGGATCGCACAGGCGGCTGTAACGAGCAGAACAAGAAGCAAAGCATGTCGACAAACAAAGAATGAGAAGAAGACGAAATAATCCCAAAAATATTGTATGTCTCTCCGTGGCGCCGACAACAAAAAGCAAGTCAAAACCTGTTTTTCGTGCTTAAGCTGATTTCGACCAAGCACGCACGTCGGTACACAATTGGCCGAGAAACATTAAAAAAACCTCAACATGGTGCCATGACTGCCACTGCCCACAGTTAACGAAGAGCAAAACTAACAATAGTTTTTGCTTTAATCGATTGATCATTCGCCGGATCATTGGATCGTTCACAGATTGGTTGAGTTTGATTTTTATGTTTTCTATTTTTTGGCGCCGATATCTTGGTACAATTCTTCAGCGGTTGTTCGTCTAGAAATCTTCGAGAAACGCCAGCAAAGCACGACATGTAACAGTTCTCCAGCACACAACAGTCATAGAGGACGGGGCACCTGGGGCCCGTGTAAAGGCTCTGATCCCTGACATTCCCCCTGAAAGGATCCCTGAAAGTGGATTAACCGGCCCGGCGGCGAGTTGACACACCACGTGACTCAAGTGCTCACACGGCATGGCAACTTCGAGAATTACCTCTTTAGAATAGGAAAAGCAGATATGCCACTCTGCAAGCACTGTGAAGGAACAACGGACGGAGGACACGCCGGAACACACAATATTGCTGTGCCCGGCGTGGGCTCCATTACGCAAGGACATAAGCACAGCAAGTGACGGCAGTCTTAAGAAGCTGGCACACCTTCTTATGAACTCACGTGATGACTGGAATCTTATAGCTCGAACAATCGAACGTATTATGCACGCCAAAGAAGAAAATAATCGTTTTTACTTGACAAGGCCCCGTGAGGCACTCCAGGGCAGCTGAGATAAGGACGCTACTATTCACCCCCCCCCCCCCCTCAATTGTTTGAAGTATTGCTTGCGCAGTTCCCAGTTGAGTGTGGGGATGGGGACATGACTGGTTTTTAGTGGGTTGGAGCCCCACACTACCGGCCCACATTTGCAGTGAGCTTCCCTGCCGTGGTGTCCGAGTGTGCGAACCGCATTTTCCAGTTAGTCTCTCAAAAAGAGAAAAAAAAGCACACAACAGTCGACGTTGCGTCCCCATAGATGATGAACAAACCTGGCGCTGCACGAGTTTCTGTAGTCCGAAGGATAACGAGGCTGTGATCTGCTTCCGGTCCTTAAGGCTGATCGGCGAGTCGACTATGGGAACGACGCCAACGTAGTCCTACCGGTAAAGCGAGCAAGGTGAGACGACAATTAGTCATTGTTAGAACACGGGTCTACCGTTCGCTAATGACTGACGCCGAATACAACACGCCACTTTCATTTATCTCTCAATATAGAGCAGCAATATCAGCAGCATATATAGAAAACAAACCTTCTGTATATATATATATATATATATATATATACTATATATTATATATATCAGATAGTTACAGCATACCTCTTCGTCTTCTTCCTCCTCTTCTTCGGAAGGACAAGGTTCGTCACGGAACTGATTCCGTAACACGAGTGATCTCTGCAGCGTTTTAGGACTTGCGTGTTCGTTGAATTTTTGCAGCGATCCCTTGCGACTCTCCTTTGCCTGAAAGTGTCGTGAGGTGCGACTATTGAGTGACGAGCGGGATTTTGTATGCGCATAAACTGAATGGCATGGACACGGATACACGCTTACGACTAGACGTGATAGAACCAGAATGCGACAGAGAAATTTACCCTGCTTTAGCGGTAGAGTATGAAGAAATAAGTGTCCTCGTTTTGGGGTCATTAGACGCGTTCTACGTTATTACGACGCTTTCACAAAGCTCGAGTTCTCTGGATTTGACTTGCAATTTGTTTGCAATGTTTCGTTCGTATAGAAACTTCTTCGCTCGAGAACATCAATGCATAGCTAGCTATGTAATTCATTAAACTAACCAACTAATCAATCCATTTGACAATCAAGTTCTATATTACGCTCAGCTGACACACACGCTTCTGCCTGGAACACTGGTCCAATCCAAGATGAATACCTTTGATTTGGACTCGAGATAGTCTTCAATGCGTAGTTCTTTGCTATAACTTCGCTGGCTGCACGATGACGTCTGGCCGGGTGCTGCCAGTCCCCCATAGGTGGACGAAGCGCTCGAGGACATCGCCGACGAAGAAGACATTGATGAGCTGAGCGATGAAGGCGGAGGCCGAATTGGAGAGCCACCACCGCCGAACACCCCCCGACCACTCGTTAGCGAGCTCGGAGACAATGAAGTCACCTGTGCGACGCCCAGTTAAAGCAGCCCAGTTAGTCTACACCGCGTACTGGCCGGCCTTCAGCTCGGCGAGACTCGACAAGGAGCAGTTAATTTGTCTGTGCGTATATGCAAATGTAAGTATATATATGTATGTATGTATATGTATATATGTATGTATATGTATATATATATATATATGTATATGTATATGTATGTATATGTATATGTATGTATATGTATATATATATATGTATATGTATATGTATATGTATGTATATGTATGATATATATATATATATATATATATATATATATATATATATATATATATGTAGGCGAGCACTGCCGAGTGTGCAAACGTATTGTAATTGATTAATAAATCATCACTATATATAATATATATATATATATATATATATATATATAAATTATCGACCCGCCAACGGCCCCGCTAACCAAAATTTGGTCAAAACAAATGTAATGCCAGCAAGTGAATTATCAGTGGTCGCGCTAAGTAGAAGTCAACAGTAATCAATTTTCCTTCTAATATTTTAAGATGGAACAAATTGGATTTATTCTATATATATATATATATATATATATATATATATATATATATATATATATATATATATATATATAATTTGATTTTTTCTATATATATATATATTCTACGAACCTTCGCAAGGGGCACAAACATGCCATGGTTGGGAGCGCACCGAAAATATCGGCGGCCGTTTTTCTCGCCATCATTTTTTCCAATTGGGTCGTCGAGTTCGACGCCACACCACGAGCCTGCCGTGCCGGGGATTAGGCCTAAGTACCTGCAAGTATCAAGCATTGGTACTTGCGTTAGGAGTCGTTACAACATGCATCATACTTGAACGACGAATTGTTCAAAATAACAATCTGCAATTACTGTGCCATAAAAGGAGCTTTCGATCCTGAGATATGCAGTCAGAAAATTTTAGGAGTTTGTTCGGTTCACCATTTATGAATGAATGAATGAACTGTCTCATTCACAAAAGTTAACCGAAAATTTAAACAACAACTATCCATTTTGTGGACGCATAAGTGTTTATATTTCTTCCCAACAATGAAAAGTTTAGTAGTAACTGAACGTAGAACTAGGTTGGCACGCGAGAGAACCCTGAGGTTTCACGTGCAAGATCCAAGATGCGATGGGCTATCGTTCCACTGTAAATTCGATCTTTTGCGCAGAGGGTTGGGATTACTCAACAGCGGCTCTACACCTTAAACTCTACAGGCTGGAGACGGTGGACAACTATGCCGTACGCTGCTTCCGATGTGGAAGCAAACAGCAAACCAGGAGGCAAATGTTCGACGTTCTCAATCAAATGAAGAGGCCACAATCTTTGCACATTTTAAGCCAAGGGGTAGGTCATCATAATATCGGTGTCTACAATCTGAGATCTGCTATTTCTGGGCAGATTCCTTAAGATTTACGTCGAGAAGGGATATTTACAAACAATAATTTTTGTTCGCTCGTTCGGAGGAGGGAAGTTCTGCGATGTTCGTGCAAACTATGACAACTAACAGCCGCATCAAACTAGCGACCCGACCAAGCATCCGACCAAACAAAACTTATCGTCATATTGTCGTATCAGACCTGAAGCAACAGTAAAAGCAGTACTCAGTAGGCTCGCCGATCCAACCGCTGGTATAGTTGCCAGCAGGCGTAAGCATTATACCTTTAGTACGGCACGCACTGGCTGGATGTTTACTAGTGAAAAGAAAAAAAAAACAGACGTGATTGTGGTCTAAGTGTCTATTGTGTGTCTATGCCCGGATGAATGGAGGTGCATTGAGGCTTAGACAAATGTGAGAAGACTTACTGGGAAAACCGTTTTTCACTCATGAATGGATCAACTCATTCTTTGCTAGAACGTATATGATATAGTATTGTGTCATACGCATAGTTTCGCCCTAATTAGTTTTGGCCTAGATCATTATCGACGATGATGAATTCTTGATTCATCTTTGAGAGGCTGCATTTGCTAACAGAATGATTGATGGTTTTTTCTAAGCGCTAATTAGAGTCGGCGTTATTTTGCTTTATTGAAACAGTATAATTTGTATATCTTCCTCTCGCCTTTATTTTCGACCGCAAAATAATTTAGGGAATATACAAAGAAGGATGTCCCGTCAAAATATATTTCTGGCTGGTTTAGTCTTCCTCGCTTTTCGCCGTGTTTGCCTTATGAATCCCTAAACTAGAAGAGGGACACATCAGCGATAATCACCGGCCAGCAAAGTAAGTGTGGCATCGAAACGCTCAAAGAGCACGTTCTAATGCTGCCTTAACTAATTCCAAACTTTTTCATTTATTCAGACGCTTTGCGAGGTTGCATTTTTTGTCTTGAGCTCTAGGTTCTTTTTAAATAGCGTGGTGGGACATTTCAAATAGAAAGACGCTTCATCCTATAAATCCCTCTTAGTAATCAATGTTAATGTCTCGCTAGAACAAGACATTTTATGTTACATCCATCAATTAAAACATATAATACGACCGCGATCGTTGACGCGTTTGAGCACACCGTCGTGCGTTTCTGTGTGACAGGATATGACTTAATAGGCGCAACTACTCCGAACGTTTTGGCCGGTAAGATGCTAGAACCTTCTGAGACAGAGCGATATGTAAGAACACGCCAATGCGCGCATTTATGCAGTTTCAAGGAATGGAGTTAAAAGCGTTTTGAATCTCGTTTCTGAGCGAGCACGTGTCTGGGTGGTTGAAAGACTTTGAATTGCGCCACGAGTCGAGTGGCCTGAATGAAAGCCGTGTTAGTACCCCGAGACCACTTTTTGTCGTCCAGTTCCTTCATCAGTCGTATATTGATAAAATGCTCGGCTGTCTCGGATCGACTAGGCAGGGTATTTTTCCTTTCAAAAAGGTCTAAAAGCAGAGGGGTCATTTTAAAGGATGCAGCTTTAGAAATTAGGGCTAGCTGGGCCTCCATTCAGCAACCGGGGATAGTGCCCGATCGCAAAATGGGCTCAACCATTTTCATTAAAAAAAAACAGTAGGATAATTCTGTTTAAGATTTTAAGCAACTTTTCCTGAGATACCCTGCGCGCCCGTTGCTTTTAACGGCCGGACTTTTTTGATGGCCCTTTTTACTTTATCCATTGTGATGGGCGAGACGTCTATTTGCTTCGAATTGAACGTGAGTCTAACTGATGGGAGTCGGAGGGAAACAGCCCGCTGATCATTTGCGCTAAGTTAGGTCAAAAGACAATAGTGGCTGTGAGTCTTGCTCATTTAAATCTTGCAGGCAAGGGCGCAATGCGCTTGTCTATATTCCTCCCACAAAGCCTAAAAATCTGGTCGATGCCGAGTGTGTAGGCAAGTACAAATGCACCTAGTTTATTGGCATTTTTGGTGCCTTGGCCATTCGAGTATTCCAACAGTACTTGAAGGGCTCGCCGAGCTAATCTGGGCTGCAAGAGGCGGTTTGCTGCTCTGCGACCGTCCTGTAGCAGAGTCGACATCGACCGTGTGTGGTTCAGGATCGTGCAGCAAAATTTATCCTCAGGCAGTTCCTGAAGGTTTTTGAAGATTATAGCTTTACTGAAACAAAGA
The DNA here is from genome assembly GCA_003439945.1 of Dermanyssus gallinae. NCBI lineage: Eukaryota > Metazoa > Arthropoda > Arachnida > Mesostigmata > Dermanyssidae > Dermanyssus > Dermanyssus gallinae. The sequence continues at coordinate 48,409 of QVRM01000441.1, forward strand.
GTATTGTAATGACGACCCAAGAGGTTTTCAACATTGTGGTGTACAGATTAACCTGTGATCATGAAGGTCAGATCCAAGGTTGAATCTTGGTTCCCCCCCCCCTTTTATCGCATCGGACATTGCCAAGATGCAGACTGTAAACCGATGCCTTGTTGCTTCCCCACTGTTGAGAAGTTAAAATACGTTATTGTTTGATAACTGGACCTACCTGAGCACTCCAACCATATTTCCGTCGACAAGGACCCGACTTCCAAGGATAAGGTCCGAGTTCTCCGAGCCATCACCGATGCCCACGTCGGAGCCAAACGATGACGGACCACTTTCGCCGCTCCCGCAGCCACTTGAAGAGGCAGCCCTACCCGCAGAGCAATTTCAACAACAGCTATTGTCAGTGTCTCGTGCTTTGAGGACAGCGCAAGTCGACCTATCCAAGTTCTCTATGTATATAAACATAAAGATTAATTTATATATATATATATATAATCAACCCTGAAAGTCCCTATTTGTTTCGGAAACGATAAAATACAACACCAATAAAACTACAACGAGACTTTTTCTTTCTTTTTTAATTTATCTGTTATATATATATATATATATATTGTGCTAGTGTGATTTTTCTGGCATGCATCTACAGATGTAGGCTGAAAATGAACGAAAAATAACAAAGGCCTTTCGACCTTCACAGGCGTCTGCCGCCACGGTCACCCGCAAGTTGTATGATACTACAATGCCCAGCGGTATCTGCGATATCAGCTCTGTTTGCGCTGAGTCAGGTAATCCCGAGCCCCGAGCGTGTCGAGGTGCGTCACCGCTGGGGACAGCTCGCAAGCGGCCGATACCGCTGGCGAAAGCTGGAGAGCGTCTCGAGATACCGCTGGGGACGATCGCTAATGAGGGCTTCGCCCTCGGGGCTATAGAGATACGGTAGGTCGCATTTTCACCTTGACGGCAGGAACGCAGCAATCGAGGTTTTCGGCCGCGCCCCGCTCTGGGCGAGCATCCGCGATGGTCGCGGGATACTGCGCGAGCTCTGAAATGCAGCACAAAAAACAGGCGCACGCAAAGAAACATATTATAACAGCTAACCTGGCGATACAACGAGACGGAGCAGTCAGAATAAGGCTCTCGCAAGCAGCCAACCGACGGCCGCTATTACATCGGCTGTTTCTACTCTGCTAATGATGATTACGGGATGCACTACTGAGTGAGATGCCGGTTCATTTGAGATGTCGGTTCATCTGAGATGCCGGTTCATCTGAGTAGCCCGTTTCGCCCGTTTCTTTCTCCGAGGTTAGACGCACAGACTCACCGACGCTCGATACCACGTTTTTTTATTGAGTGCATCGTCAATAATCAGCCAATGTAGGCTATCGACGATAAGATGAAACTGTGTTTATACCTAAATTATAATATACAACTAACCGTTGGTAGTAGCAAAATAGGATTGCAGATTCGATTCTATTCTCTCACGGCGCACTTTAGGGGAACTTTAGGAATATTCTACTTATGCGGTTCAGTATCAGCATTAAAACAGTCACTAGTACCAATCTGGTCGACATGAAATATCTAGGTAGTTAACTATAGTAGTGAATTCCTTCCGTGTCACCATGCGCCACAGTAGCCGTGTACGTAACTTTAAACAACGTAAACGTTTCAAACGCAAAATAACCTTTATATCCTTGATCTTAGAGTCATTCGTGCTCGAAATAAAATACCTGGGCAATAGAATCTGTATAAATTACCTTCAAATATGTATATATACATATATATAAAGAGAGAGAGAGAGAGGTAATGAGAGAAACGCATTTATGTGTACAGAGAGAGTTGTTTTGTTAACAACAGATGAAGGTAGATGGAGTAAGTCAAATAAATATGTTCAACAAGAAAACAGGTTGGAGACCGTTCTCGTGTATCCACCTTGACACGTGGCAAGCAAGCTTATTGTTTATGTGTTCAGTGCATGCAAATGCCCTTGGGTAGACCAAGCACCAACTTCTCTAAGGAGTGTGGTATGACGCCAAAGAAATTGTGTGCCAGTTTCCCTTGTTGCAACTGAAATAACAATGGCACGATCTGGCTTGACAGTAGTACTGCAATTTATATATATATATATATATATCATAGCACAAAGACAATTTTCATGCATGTAATAAACGCATGGCATGGAGTATATTATAGTAGGGTGCTCCAACAACATAAGCGAGCGCACATTGTTTCTAACATCTATGAACCATTGCACTTAGCGGCCGGTGAACCATTGCCTTGCGGACTTCAATCGTTTTACCAATCTTTCCAGCATCGCTTCATTCATTCAGGACGAGAACGACGAGAAGGAGTCGAAGCGAAACAATAACAAGCTATTGTATTTGAAAGCGAATAGCAAATACACTACTACTTCCTCGAATGCTTAAACGGCGTTCCGAATGAGAACGGCCATACCTGGTAACAACAATGGAGGCCTGTAGAGGCTCATCTAGCCAGTCTGGCGTTTCCTCACGTCTGGCGTATCCATCGACGTCGCTAGATCAAGATTGTTTGTCTGTTCCGTCGCCCAGCTGGACGGAACCAACCCAGCTCACATTTGAATGAAGCCTCCAGCAGCAGCAGCTGTTCCGATTCGGAATTCAGCAGACAACGAGACAGACAAAGCGCTCGATGGCGCTGAAGAAACTCGACAGAGAGACAGGAAGACCTGACAGCAGCAGAACCACAGCAGCTGAACATAAAACAAGACGTGTGAAAAAAAACGTCGACAGCTGCTTTTGCCCTGCCTCGATATCAAAACAGGACGAGTCCGTAATTGCACTTACCCAAGGCAAGCAGCAATTTAGTCTTTCGCCACTTCTAATGTTTTCCGTCCAAATTAAACCAATCTTTGTATCGGACTCGTTAAATAACAATGTTCTACGATGCCTTATTGGTCATTGGGACGGTATCTCACACAGCGAAACCACTGGCTATAACCCACTGAACAGAGGTAGTTAATTAGTACCGGCACAAAAGCAGGCGTATCATAAGTGCAGCCAATAATTATAATAACGATGATAATAATAATCGAGCATTGAGGTCTGCTGGCTTTCCGTGTATACTAGAACTTCCGGACCTATCCAGAGACGACGGAAAAAAGCCTGACGGCCTTTCTTTAACCCCCTTTGAGCGTGGCCGCATGCTTGTTTGGGACGCAACTGTAACCGACTCATTAGCCCCTTCGATGGTCGGTGCAGGGGCGGACCAGGCAGGTCATGCGTCCAGGTTAGCAGAGGCTAACAAATGTAGAAAATACCCTGGCGTTGGCTATCCGCACCAATTTTGTCCGTTGGCTTTTGAAACAATGGGAGGACCAGGACCGCTTACACTGAAGTATAATAATAATAATAATAATAATAATAATAATAATAATAATAATAATAATAATAATAATAATAATAATAATAATAATAATAATAATAATAATAATAATAATAAGCATCCGCCAAGGAATCACAAGAGCCAAAGACGCTGCAGAGCTAATAGCTAGACAAACAATTGGACCAGGCCCCTGGCAAGAACGTCCCACACAGCATACATTGGACTCCTACAGATGCAGCGTTGCAGCTAGAGAGGTGTTAGACAACCTCCAATCTCCAGTGGAAAAAGCTGTCTTTCTGGCAGCACGGGACACATTTAGTGGAGGCTTTCTAAAGTGTCTCCCTTCCCCGCAGCTGGGTACCATGCTGGACAACACCTCATTCCGCATGGTAACAGCTCTTCGAATAGGTGCCCCGGTTTGCAACCCCTACAGTTGCCGCGCATGTGGTACCACAGTAACTGAGGATGGACTTCACCCTCTTAGCTGCATCAAAAGCCATGGTAGAGTTTCTAGACACGCTGAAATCAATGCAATTATAAGAAGAGCCTTACGCAAAGCTGGTATACCAAGCACGCTCGAGCCCAGATTAGGACTTCATGACGACAAAAGACCAGACGGTGTAACAATCCCGCTATGGGCTAACGGCAGATGCTTGGTATGGGATGCTACAGTGTCCTGTACAGTGGCTCCCTCGTATATACGCCACAGTTCACTAGAATCGGGATGGGTTGCCGAGCGCGCAGATAATGGGAAAAAACGCAAGTACCAAGAACTTGAGACAAGTTATATCGTAGTGCCAATATCGATGGAAACAATGGGCCCGGTAAGCAAGGGAACCAAGAGATTCATCAGTGAGCTGGGCCAACGGATTACAGATCTCACAGGAAATCGGCGCAAAGGCGAGTTTCTACGGCAACTGCTGTCGCTTGCTGTGTGCCGAGGAAACGCCGGCTGTATTGTCGGTTCCATGGAATCATATTTAGGAGTTAGAAGAAGACAAGGAGTACACGTTCACACATCACAATTGTAACATTTAAACAATATTAATAAAAAAAAAAGTAATAATAATAATAAAAAAAAAGTAATAATAATAATAATATTGTGCGGTTCAGACCATACCGTTACTGCTGGTGAGCCCTTCAGTTCGGTGCCTGGATTAGATTTGTTGTGCCAACTGAGCTGGAGAATGTTCGGCAAACGATTTTACTTGATTTGACGCAAGAGTTGCCCTGCGCATAGTGCTGCGTGTTCAGTGTCAATATGCCGACGACTTGCTATGGGATCATATAAAGATGCCGCTATTCATGCCAGTCTTAGTGTTTGCCAGCCGCTGGTCATTGACTTCATTGGTATAGGTGCAATAACGACTGACCCGTCCGAGGGGAAGAAGAAGATGACTTCGAATGAGCGTAACTAGCTTGTAGCGAGAAAGCGAGAGCGAGAGATAGACAGAGAAACATTGACCCGGGACGGAATCAGCTGATGATGAAGATAAGCCAGCTGAACTTTCTCTTCTTCAAAGCTAATAACAAAGCCATTGTGTTTCTTGACGTTGTTGTTGTGGTTGTTGTTGTTGTTGCTTTGTCGTCATTGTTGTGGGTATTCTTGGGGTACTTTTGTGGGCTCACGTTTCGCCGTCGTATTTCATGTATATCGGTGGCACAGGCGTCCACTAAGATGAAAGCCGAGCTAGGCAAAGGCACATTTAACTCTTTGCTTCTCAGTTTTCACCAATAACAGTATGCGTAGTTTGATATTCTTTTTATTTAATTGTTAAACGAGAACTGAGATCTACAACCTAGCAACCAATACACACCCAAGCATTTGCGGGCCATAGTCTTCATCTCACCCTGGTCGTTCAGAGGCATCCCACTAACAAAAGATCACTTCACAACACCAGTAATTGGTGTACTCTTTGAGAGTTTTTCTTCGTTCCTCACATCGGTTTGCTGTTCTTTTTTATCATTCGAATGTTATCCTTTATAGCATTATTTAAAAATGTATTATACTTTCTAAGCTAAAGCAATGAATTATTGCAAAAATCGCCTACTATCCAACACGGTGTCGACATAAACAGTTGCCTGAGATGAGACCAAAACAGAACTGTACATCTACGCTTCCACCAGCGCATCAGGCGCATTTTGCCGTAGATCGCACCAAAGTAGACGGTCGCTCACATAAGCTGCTCACGTAGCTGACGCCTCTCATAAACTTCTTAAGTAGCTAACGCCTGCTGGGGGTGAAACCTGCTCTCGCAGGTTTCACCGCCAGCAGGCGTTAGGATCTGTAGAGTACTAGATCGTCCGCGAACATGATGATCTCTACGGTCGAATGTAGATCCTATATGCGACTCGGTGCAACTCTGCCATAAGCAAAGCAACTGAGAGCTGAGGATGTCGTCGTTCTCAGTAAAGGCGTCTGTTCGGCGTTCTTGTATTCGGCTATCGCATCGTTATAATGGTTTGATTTGCTTGCAGCATGTACATCATGAGTTTTACACTAGTATTTTTACACGAGTAGAATACGCTCCGGAACTCTAATCTCAGCTAGCTCGAGCAGCGCACGTGCTCTCCCGATCCCAAGTCGAACTTCCAGACAACGAAACGTTTGGGACTTCGGCACGAAGTACCATACAAAAACACAGACTGTATGAAAATTGACCTTTGCGTGCCAATGCCCGTTCATTGTCTCTGAGGTGAATTGTATATGCTGCTAGCATCGCTTCCTGAGCCCTAAAACCCTGTTGCTTGTCGTCTGCGAGTGCCTTTCTGTACTCGGCAAAAGAAGTCAAGCAGTTGCTCGCTGCATGGTGTTCTTTATCGATGCTGTCCTCCGATCTGGGCACTTTGTTTCTCGAGAGTCGTCTAGTGGCATCTGCCGCGTTTTTGTCCTGCACCGTGCTATAGAAAGCCGGCTAGCTTTAAATAAGTGCATACTCGACAATTCCACAACAACTGCGCCGGGCACATGTCTTGCGTTCTTTGGCTCGGGTTTGTCACTGGTTGGTCGGGGTTTTTGCACTGCTCTGGTCGTGCTCGGGCTTACCATATTAGGTTCAGTGTACACTTGGTTCGAGCATTCGGTCGCACTGTGACTGTTTACGACGATATTAAACGGGAGCTCGCGTTTCGTGCCGACCGATTTCGGACGACGGTCGCTGAAAACGACGCTAGCACAGCGAGAAGGTTTGTTTTTTAATTATGTTGCTTTTTACGTAGATGTATCCAAATACTAGCTTGGAATTAAGCTAAAAGCAGCTTCTCAATAAAAAAAAATCACAATGCAGGTGGAACGGAGTCAGCCTGCTAAACATCATGGCCTTAGCAGCCGCCAGCAGAGTATAGTGTCAGACTATCGTTTAACGTAAGGCGTTTTGCCGCCGTTGGCTGTATCGGAGGATCGGAGGAGGGTTGTGGAACCGTGGAACTACTGCGTGGTTCATAAGTGGCAATTCTACTTACTCATGTACTCATGCATAAACAAACAGACATAATTTCCCATTGTCACATGCATAATATGCCGAAAACACACATCAATCATTGTTATTTGGTCGCATAAGATAATACGGTGATTTTGCACATTTTGCGCAAGCCTTATCTTTCGCTTTCAACCATTTACTAGCAGACAGGCCACGAAGATTCTAGTTAATGTTTTTGACCCGCCCCATATATATATATATATATATATAAAACTCTGCCCAGCGAAGTTTTATTCCCACGCTTATAGAGTGTTGTCAGCGGCGGCGTCGAGCAGCGGGCAATGGGTCTGGCTGTTCTGCTACTGACATCAGAATAGGACACCAGCCGAAGGCCAAGATACAACCAAGATACCAATCCGTTCGTATCCTGCCGCAACTGTTTCTGCCGTGATGATACAAAGACGCCTCAAATTCTGACTGGAACACCGAATCCGCTAGATCTGTCTCCTCCTTGTCTTCTGGATTTTATTCTGTATAGCTTTCCTTCCACGCTCGCACGGCAAGTGCAGTCATTCAAATGCAAAGCGAATTTCGAAACTACACGTACACATCCAGACAGAGAGTACGAATACCCTCAGTGCACGTGTTCGTAACACTCAGTCGTATTATTGATACGTAAGAATAACGGCATAAGTTGAATTGAATTCGTCGTTCAATAGCACATAGTATCAGTAGTAACATGGTTATTGGCTAAAATGACGACAGCTGTTAGCTGCTAGACAATTTTTGACAGTTGGGCATGGCATATATATATATATATATATATATATATATACATACATACATATATATAACAAATGGTCCACCGACACTCAGTGACCTCGCGTCGCACCCGCTTACGTTCAACGTTCTCACCTCCAGAACAGGCCCTAGAACCTATGGTTTGACCGCCGAGCCTAGGCGACCACGTTTCACCGTCGGAGGTACACTGTTTGCCAAATCTCAGAAGAATCGACGTCTAAACTCTACATTAGTGCTTAGCACATACCGTAGTTTCGAAAGCACTCAAGCTCAATGACTTCGGGATCTGACCGAAACATTGAAAGCATCAAACATGCACTCCACGTGCATCAGTAACACGAGCAATGATGTCAGCTCAAACAAGGTTGGAATCTGCAACGCCCTGGACATTACGCCCTAGTCTGAGCTATAACGAGTGCGGTGTAGTCGGAATGTAATTTGGAGTGGGGCCCACTTGAACAGTACGGAACCCTTATCAGTCCGACGCCAGTCGCCGACATGTTCAATGAACCCCCCCTGCGTTGTTCAACTGTTGCAATGCAAATATTACAACTCGTTTTTCCGTCGTATAGTCAGATAAAGAGACAGTGATGCAGATGGGCAACATGAAGTCATCCTAGAGCCACTCTGCAGAAATAGTCGCAGCGGTGGCTTATGCGGGTACCTGTAGGCGGTCAATGGTGAAAAAACACATATATATATATTTATATTTATATATATATATATATATATATATATATATATATATATATATATATATATCTATATATATATATATATATATATATATATAACAGGAAATCAATGAATTCAACAACACAATTAAGCGTGGGATCGATTATATTCAGAGCCTCCCTCCCGTAATGAGTGGTGAGAAGAAATCGCTGCCGCACCGCTGAGAAATCGCATCATACTAGAGGCTGAAGGGTTTCAGCAGCGGGGGTAAAAACCTAGCCAGAGCTACAAAACCTGCCCGGAAATGCGTTCTTGCGCCATCACACCAGCTGCTAGATCACAAATTTACGTTGCACGGAGTTGGTTTTTGGGTAACTAGAGAAAAGGCGGAGAGAAGTGGGCGCAAAATTTGTGCGCGGAATCAACAATGTGTGTGGGTCAATTGAAATAAATCAATGCTGCATTACCCAAAGGTGACTTTGACGTAAAACTGGAATAGCTGCGGCTCATTCAGAGCTTAGAAAAGACCAATTTAAATGAACATATATATATATATATATATATATATATATATATATATATATATATATATATATATATATATATATATATATATATATATATATATATATATATATATATATATATATATATTTATGTTTTGTGACACGGGTCAACCCGGCCACCACTCGCCTGCTGACGGACGCAAGCTAGCGTGAATGCGTGTCTTTTCTAATTCTTGATACGCAAGGCCGCGTGTTGTATGATGCTTCGTGTTGTTGCAAATTAGCCGCGCAACTGTGTCGCTTGCAGTGTTCCGCCGGCTTTTCGCATTATGGCACAGTTTCCGAGCGGCCGAACTTCTTGTCTTCTTGTTTTCCAACAGTCACGGCAGCAACAGCAACTGTCGCGCCAGTAAGTTCAATGTACCTGACGCTTGGATGGCGTGGCTGCAACCATCGACCGGAGCCAACCAACGTCCATCCATCCATTCATTCATCGAGGGAACTGCTGGGTTGCATTGTAGACGAAACAAACGATCAGTAACAGTAAGTTTTGCCAAAGCTAACTTCTAATGTCTGCCCATACCGAGTGCAGCAGTGAATGACCGATGGCAGTGGCGACCACACGCGGGTCCACTTTCACGGTGGTCCCAGACGGGATCAGGGTCCAGAAAACTACCACGCTCAAGGGTCCCGATTTACGGTCAACCTAGTCTTGGACACAGACGTACGACGGCGACAACAGGGAGAGACATATAGGTAAGCTATACAGCTTAAAATGCAGAAAAAAAAAAATATATATATATATATTCAGCTAGACAGCTTAAAATGCAAATATATATATATATATATATATATATATATATATACTCCCCGACCCGCAAAAACCTCGCAGATTCGGATCCATCACTATCTCTATGAGTGGTGTACCTGTGTGGGACTCCGAATCTGCGAGGACGCTCTTGGGGCTCGGCGTCACGAAGAGGAATCTTATGGATCTCACCGTTTTAACTTTGCAAGGAACCTTGAGGATATACCGCTCGCACCGGGTCCATAAGAGCGGGGGCTACCATCAAGCAAGGACACGGACAACTGACTCTTAACTTCACGTGACACCTTTTACCACCATTTTTATTAAGGCGAGCACTGCCGAGTGTGCAAACGTATTGTAAATGATTAATAAATCATCACAATATTTTCTATTGTTCTGTGCATTTGCATACGGCACATCGTCGAGTTGTCGAGCTTTTATATCGGTCACTCCCCTTCTCTATTGCGGGTGCTTGTACGCTTGGACTTCGATTGCTACTACTGCAGATTCTAATTCTAGTAAACGCTTGCAAATACGCACTTTTCGTACCTAGGTATTGTATTATAATATATATATATATATATATATATATATATATATATATATATATATATATATATATATATATATATATATATATCAGCTACCAGGACGTCGCCAGTTATATATATATATATAGATATAACCCCAGGTTCTCAACACGCCAGCGTATGCTGTATCGCTCTAAGCGCTTTTCTTGTTAAAGGGCAATTTGTAACATTTAAGTATACATGTCAAGCGAAGAATAACTACATTCATCTACCAAGTAGCCAATTTCAGAGTCAACTTGGAGCGAATGACAGACAGCAATCCTATAGAGTGGCAAATGCAGCAGTAGCTAGTTACCTAGCACGGCTGGCGGCATCTCTTGTACCATCCGACAGAGAGCGTGATGGATAGAATAAAAACAAATCGCAACGCGGTTGTCACAGACCCCAGTGAGTCGCCGCCAAGAAGCCCGCTAGGGAAACTTGCTTGGGAACTACACAGGGCTTACGGAGAGCTGCCCTTGGGACGGCCTTGTCTTAATTAATCTACCAGTCCGCCCAGAGTAATCCTAGATCAATCTACCATTGTCCAGATGAATCCGGAGCATTAAGTAAACTCAGTACTCTAAAAATACAGACAGTTCTCAGGAAATGCTTTTCGAAAGTTTATGTCGGCCCCAACAGCTGTGCTACATCTACAGTAGCAAATGGCTGGCTGCAAGTCACCGAAAGCACCATTTGCGACGATATGCCTGATCATGACGAACATGTTGATGCAGATGATGTTGACGTTGTGATGGTATGCCATTCATAGAGATCATGGTGCTGTTTATGGAGAGCATCTCAGTGTCTGTAGCTGTTGCAGGGCAATAGCTGACTGGACAATTAAAATCTCTATCGGGCGCTCTTACTCCGAGCCCGAAAACATTTTGAAGACTGCCATCCTTTAATGACAGTGGCCGAGTTGTCACGGCAAGCTTTTTTAGGCCAATATTTGTACTAGAGCTGCTGCAGCTATTGCTATTGTTACAGATGTGGGTTTAAATAGTTTCTAATCTAATGAATTGATTTTCGTCCTCTATGAGATGGTTGGTACACGTTTTTAGTAATAATAATAAGAACTATAACTACTATACCAATTTTACCCCGACCCTCTGAAACAGCACGTGAACCAACACTTTCTCGGCTCTTGCAAAAGTGAGACGTCGACAAGGGATATCATGGATGACCTTACATTATTGAGAGAACATGCCGTTTTTTAGTGATCCAGCATTCTTTTAGTGGGGATGGCTTTAAACCCTGCCTCCCGTTAGCTTGTGCCTATAGACGTCGTGTGGTGGACTGGTCGATTCTGACGGTCTACATCCGTTAAACTGCCTAAAAAGTCCCGGCGGGCCGACAAGACACGCGCAGCTTAATGGAATAACGAGAACAGCACTGAGAAGAGCAGGAAGTCCATCCATACTCGAGCCCAAAGGTCTGAGAGAAAGTAATGCGTTACGACCATA
>QVRM01000441.1:62500-89412 GCA_003439945.1 Dermanyssus gallinae
GTGTTGACGCTGCCATTACACTACTCCACTCGTACCACAACAACAATAACAACAACAACAATAGGAGGCCACGACACCGCCGCGAGAGCTGCGGGTAGTTAGCTCTTATGCTATCCATCTATCCGCCGTATATTCCATCTATCCGCCCATCCATCAATCCATCTATCCATTCGTCCCGGCATGCCCACCCCAGCATCGCATCATGGCACACACAGTCATGGTTGGTGTTGCCAAACAGTGCAAGCAACCGCAAACGACGTTGAACGTCGTTGCAATAATCGCAATGCAAATATCGTCTCAACGCCGCCGCCGCCGCCACCGCCGCTCCCAGCAGCAGCAGCAGCAGCCGCTGCCCGACCTTACGTATGTACGTGCATATATATATATATATATATATATATGCACGTGCGTGCGTTCCACCCGTCTGCCTCTTCACCAGCAGCCTGAGAGAGACTGGCTGCTACGACTGAGCCAAGCGAAAACATATGTATGCCGAAGAAATGTGTCGGCCGGTGACACTGAAATTAGCCCATGTGCTCAATTCGTGACATTGACGTCGGAAACGCTATTGTTGACACGCATATATATATATATATATATATATATATATATATATAAAAGGGTGTGGAAGCAGAATATCTAGTCTAACGCTATGAAAAGCTCTTCATTAGCACCGGCAGCCCGTATTGCATTACAATAGCAATAGAAAATACTGCTGCTAAGCCACTACTTGATACACATACAAGTAGGTAAAATAGTAAAAAAATCTGTAGAACAGATATATTAACTGAAGTGACTGAAACTAGATTAACAACAACTGCAGTGACAGCAATAGCAGCAAAAATTGATAAAATTAAGATCAGTGTCAATCGAAACAGCACGTTAACAAACAACGATAATTATTGGTTAACGTAACGACATTAACACGAGCAAACCGAGCATGTGTCTGCCGACGATATCGGTGTCATCATTTGCAACTGTGCTGAAGTGTTCAGCTCCACCCGTTTTAGTAATAATGATTACAATTACTAACTAGTAAGATTCTCTCTGAATATTCATTACTATCATCATATGTTACGACCGCTGTCACGTGTAGATACTACGTATAAATATCTCTCTATTCAGTATAATCGTTTTCTTAGTTTAGGATAGTTACTATTCCTCCACCACCACCACCACCGTAATCACTACGCTATTCGTATAGCCACGACAATGACATTGCTTTTCAATAGGATACAGACGTGTCACGTGACGTCACGTCACGGGACGAAGACAGCGTATGGACAATTGACCGACGAAACCAATCGCAGTAGCGGGAAATTCGAAAAACGTCCGTGATGAAAATTATCGACAACAACAACGACAACAACAACAAGAACAACAACAACAACGATGTAGCGCTATTTTGTTTCATTCCCGGACGACGGGTCTTTTTGTTCAGATTGCCGCGAATACCAACGAACACCAGAGCAAACGGCAAACGGCAGCGCAATGCCGACGTTAACACCAAAGACGTGCCAATACGCACCGAAACAATAAGCACTTCTATTGGTGGTAACGTACATCAACGCTACCAACAGTGGCAGGAACAGCAACCCCAATAATAACAACACCAAATACATTACAACAACAAATACATTAACATCAACAGCAACAAATATTAACAACAATCCATACTGGTGACAAAGAAGCTCACACAGTAGTGGTAACTGCTGTATATAAATTGTGTGCTGCGCAATACGACTGTTGCCGCTGATTGCAGAGTGTGCGGTCCAGTCTTACTTCTGCATTCCTAAGTAACCGCTCCTTTTCTTGTACGGAGAGCTTTTAGCTGGTCCTAGCTCATAAGCTTGCTTGGAGGCCTCATGCTTTTCAGGCCGAGTTCTATGTGCGGCCATAATTAGTGTGTCCCCAAAGAAACATCTGTTGTGACAAGTTTCTTTTGTTTTCGTATCTGTACGGCATGCCAGAGCACTGCATGTGGTCGGCCCGAGAGCAACGTTGTAATATTCGGTTCGGTTCTCCAACGAAACAACAGGCGAGCATGTCGACATCGTTTAGCAACCTCGACGACGAGAGCGTTTCGGATCGAAGTTTGTAGCGACTCTTGCTAATTAAGGCTACGATCCTGCTTGTCTGGTCTTAAGGTTCTATTTTTTTTTTTGGTAGAGAACTGTCGTCGTTGAAACAACCTCGGACTAACAGGAAATAACCACTCGGCCGAAAAGGACCGCTGTCTCGTCTACGCACGTCCATGTGCGACGTATCTACTGCTTGTAAAACTTTCATGACATGCTGCTCATAAAACTATAAAGAATCTCTTGACCTATAGTGACAGGATTCCCCTACTCGACCGCCGTTCTCCTCCTCAGCGTTTCGCACCGCAAATTGAAAAACGACTTTTCTGTTCGAATAAATCCACACCTAGTAGAAATGTGATAAATAGAGCTTCAATATACAAGATGCACTAGTTATGTAGCTAGTTTTGTTGATAAATTATCTAAAGGGTACGGCGAAACTAACAAGGCATGTTTGTATACAAATCAATCACAAATTAAGCCGCACAGGTAACACTTTATAGGTGTCCTAGAGTACCTACCGGAACAAAAGTGATAGTAACAAGTATACAGTCCGATTCAGCTGTCACTATTTTTTTTATTCATCTTTATTGAATATTAGGCGGCTTCTCGCGAGCTAGATAGGTGTTTTTAGGCCGTACCCCCCTGCGCAAAAAGTCGGACAAAAGGCAGGGCGCTTGCGCGGAAGAGGACCAGCGTCTTCAGTCGGACGAGGGCCAGGGCGATAAGCCAGAAGTGGTGAAATATGCTGGCTCTAGGAAAGAACGCGAATAAAGAAAGATCCGTTTATGCGCCGATTAGCCAAAATGATGAAGCTGATCGGGGAAACGTACAAGGCCACTTTAAAGTTCAAAAACAACCTTCAATCTACCTGATTATACCACACACCAATCTACGTCACTTAAGTACATCGGGTGCAGTCTTACTTGCTCAGAATTGGGAAGCCACATCCCAATTCTGCAAGTACTGCCAAAGCGAAACCGTGGGCACGCCTTAGAGAAACCGAGAACACGCACATGGGGTACCTGGCATGAGCTTCCCAGTGTGCGGATCTATCTAAGGCTAACAACTAGTTATATGCAACTATTTATAATTATGTTACGTGACAACTGGCCCAGTATTGTTCGTACTGTTGAGAAGATCCTGCGCGCCAAAGAGAAGAAAGACGCACCAAAGAGAAGAAAGACGTTTTTTTATGACAAAATCCCACGTGGCATCCTGGGATAGCTAGGTTCTTAAACTACTCGTTCCCTCTGATAATTTGAAGCTATGCTTATGCAGTTTTCGACCAACTGCGGCGATGGAAGCACGACCGTTTTTTAGTGGGTTGGAGCCCCATTTTACCGACCCACAGGTGCAGACGAGTTTCCCATAAAGCAATGCGGAAAACAGTCCCCTAGACATTAAATCTTCTCTGGGAGGTCATCCCAAAAAGTATTCATTTTAGGTGCAGACGAGTTTCCTGCAGTAGTGTTTTTATGTGCGTAGCACATTCCCGAGTTTATCCTCTGAGAAAGCTGTCACTACAACCTAATATCGACTATATGTAACGCGATTACGGGCGATCAACGCGCCATTTTGCTGAATGTAGTTCTACATGCTGCCAGTGCTGCCCTTCCTGGGTACGCCAAGAAAGCGCCACTTCCTTGTCCAAATATAGACGGTAATAGTAGCTGCAGTCATAACAATAAAATTCTAGTACAATAAAATTATAGTACCAAGCAGGCGGAATTACCATGCACATTGATTGTGTACGCAAATTATATGTCATGGAGATGAAGAAAAGTAGCAGCAGCAGCAGCAACAGCAGTAGCCTTCTCTTTATTGCTATGCGATTCATCTTACATTAGCGGCCATAGAAGCTAGAGACAAAGGCCAGGCCCGAACTTTGCCCGAAAAAAGCCCGCACGCTTCGGGCAAAATGGAAGATCGACTTTGCTCAGATCTTCACATCGGGCTGACAGCAGTTGCTGGGAGGTTGGGGGGTTGGGGGGGGGGGGGTGGGGTAGACGTGATAGTGCCGAGCCGTCATCAATCGGTTATGCGTTACGTTGCTACGGCGGTCGCCTCGCATCGTACTTATCGTTGTTGTTGTTGTCACTGTTGTCATTGTTGTTATTGTTGTTGTTGTTGTTGTTGTTATTGTTGTTGTTGTTGTTGTTTTTGCTGTTGTTGTCGTTGTTGTTATCATTGTTGTTTTTTTGTTGCTGTTATCGTTGTTGTTTTTATTGTTATTGTTGATGCGTTGTGGCTGTTGTTGTAACAGTTCGCCATTACGTCGTTGGGCGTTCTTCTGCCGTAAGACTATAATTTTTTTTCGAAACGAGAAATGTCAAGATGACGAGTCGAAGGAGGAGAGAAAGAGGGATAGAGAGAGAGGGGGAGAGGGAGAGAGTGGACGCACAAGGGGAGTCAACGGAAGCTGAAGGTAAGCGAGAAGACATATGAGATGAGATTATGCATTTCGTGAAAACGTAGTCATTCATGGCCGCCCTATGTAATAGATGTCGTCGTCGTCATCGTCGTGGCCACTTGCTACTGCCTTCGCTCGATCAATGCAGCGCTGCCGGCTGGTCGACAGGCTGTTCCGGCTGCCGACACATCTTCCGGAAGAGTACATCCAGGAACGAACGCAAAGGAAAGACAGCGGGAGGAAGGAGACAAAACAGCGAAAGAAGTAAAGATAGAATGCGAGGATAACGAGTAGAGCAGGGGTGTGGACGGGCGGCCATGAACACAAGCCAAAAGACCTGACCAACCCAATCGTGCGTCGTTCTACAACGAGAAGAGTAGCAATAACACTTGCCTACACGTATTCGTGTAATCGGTACATCAATGCAGCACCAGGAACAACGACCAAAACAGCACTAAAAACAACAACAACAGCAACATCGGCGACGACAACAACAACAACAACAACAACAACAACAACAACGACGACAGCAACAACAACAACAGCTTGCAATATCATCACGCACACCCGATTGCCCACCGCGTATAGCAACAGCAGAAAAAACAACAACAACAACGACAACATCATCAATCAGTCAATCATTAACAGTGACAACAACAACAACAACGGCAGACAGCAGTAGCAGCAGCAGCAATAAGAACAACAACAAAAACAACAGCATTTGAACCGAGAACCAAGCGCTGCTCATTGATTTATCCGTCTGTCATCTATGCATGTCTCTATGTCTGCACCTTTAATCTGCCTGTACCTTTCCTAATATGTCTGTCTGTCTGTCTGCCCATATGTCCATTCATTGCATTGGGGCTTTCTCTATATATTTGCATCACAAACGATATGAGTGGGCTCTTTGTGGTCGTGGTGGACGACGGCTCAGACGACTGGACGTGATTCGGCGATCACACGGCTGAACTACGGCTGAACGAAACGGACGCACAAACAAGGGGCGTACTGTACCGCTGGCGGCACGCGTTTATTATTAGGGGATCGTGAACGTGATGACGCGACGTGCGGCCACCGTTCAACCGGCGATGCCCTTTGTTTCGTACGTCAATACGTGTATTATTACTAGCACCTACCTATTCAGCAATCGGTCCGTACACGCGCCTACATGACTGGCCGCTGGTTAGCGTTTGCCATATGTGCAAAGATGAAGCAATTCCGGCAACATCCGGAATTGCTACGGACGGGTCTCCCTATATGAGCAGGAGATGAAAAAAACTATTGTAGGATGTATATATATATATAGAGAGAGAGAAAGAGAGAGAGAAAGCGAGCACTGCCGAGTGTGCAAACGTATTGTACATGATTAATAAATCATCACAATATTTTCTATATAAATATATATATATATATATATACATATTTACTACATATTAACATAGTAGACTTACATTGATTTGTCATGTAGTAGTGGCGATTAGGGCGGCTAACGCTCGGCCCGATAAAACGGAGACATATGATCGAATCCTGCTCTGGTTTAAGTATTTCTTCTTCATTTTTCACGCTGATCGGCCACGCGAAATATGTGGAAATGTATTTTCCGTATACTACATTTTGTATATACTACAGATATCACGAAGGATTAGCTACGCCAATTTCCGCTTTTGTATTGTTATTGTTAAATCAGATTGAGCATTGACTTGCGGTCGCAATCCTCTTCTGTAGAAAACACAAGTCTGTTTTGGTATAAGCACAATTAGAGTGCCAGAAAAAATGATTAAAAAAGATAACATAGTTGTCTCCTACTAGCCAACACTCCGAGCAAATGGCTTCGATTATGCCTGGAATTATGTATTTATTACAAATACGTATGCACATATATTATCGTATAGTTGTGTATACTATATACGTATATATGCCACCGTTCGGGGCACACTTCTGAAGTGGTCTCACCCTAGCCTAAACAAAGCGGACACGTGATAGTCAAAATACACACCCGCTAGGCTCATTGGCTTAGCTAGTCTTTCGTGATATGTGTCCCACATACATAATGTAAGATACGGAAAGTATAAATATCTATGTAGATAACAAATAGGCGTTTCAGAATAATAAGCTTGTATACGTACTCGGTAAACTGTCAACAAACAATTTATTAAAACGACATCGATTTCTTTCTCCTTAAATACCTTGAAGAAATTGCGTGCACAAGCTTACAGTAGAGAGTCACATATCGGGGATTCGGTATAACAACTTTCTTTATTGCCATTATCCATCTAATCATTCGATCGCCGACATGTGTATGTGTATATATATATATTGGCAAGAACTTTCTAAGTTAAGTACACTTATTTTAGGGATGATAAAATTGTTTTAAAAAATGCTCACTTGAATAAGGGAAACAGGAGGAGGGGCGGCAATATCTTTTCTAGAAGTGCGAGTGAAATTACAATCTGTTATACTGATGTCGATGGTCGGATGTCACTTCACAAAACACGCCACTGCGAGCAAACAGATTAGTAGACAAAACATACAAACCATACATACCGTCGTGTTCGGCAGAAAATTCGGACCATAATAAGGCAAATGATCACATTGAGAACAATTCGCAAAAATTAGAGTCCTGGGATATCAATTCTTCTAACCGTCAGAATTATTATCCTGGAAACTTACTATTACGGCCAACGTACATAGAACGACCACACGCATGTACACTTTTTAGGAAACCTTTTGGAATTGTATCGATGATTCAATTCGTGATATGACTTCCTTAAGCCGTTTTTCCCGCACCCCCATGTAGAGCTCCCATAGGGTCCACTGTAAGCCGAGGGACGTTGGCGGCCTGTGTATAGTTCGTATCTAAACCTTATGACTTACATTGTATGACATAACTTATGGCTTTATGCGCCGTCAAGTAGTGGAATCATGCAAAACGAATCTACTGCCAGTGGTACTTCATTCCAAACAATTTACTAAAGCTTTATGTATATTACGCACAAGTTTTGGTGAATCGGCAAGTCGATCTATATATATATATATATATATATATATATATCCCGTAAATAGTAGGATAAGAACAACGTTATAAGCTTAGGAAGCATCAGCTGAGATTGCTTGTCCCGTTAAATCCAAAGAGGTCGTGCCGACGGGATAAGGATTTGCAAGAGTACGGAAATCAGGATAGACAAATACCACACAATAATGGCGGTCAATATAGTCAGTTCATACCAGACATGTTAAAAAAGCCGCGTGCTGATATATATATATATATATATATATATATATATTGTTTAGAAAGTTTTATTCAAATCAGTTTTCTTAGTCATAGTAACCTTATTCGACTACTCTTTTGCGGGAATGGGATATTATCAATAACCGGCAAGAGATACTCCATCGATACAGTTGCAGCTTTGAAAAACCTATCGAAGGGTCAATAGTTTGGATACTCACTGCATTGTCATTCCTCATAGAGTTAGCTTGATAACTTGAAATAGTAACGTAGTGATAAAACGAATAAACTACCCTATATTTTAACAAAGTCACACAATAAACCTGTCTCGGCCTCTGCCCATAATACGTCATGTCGGAATCAAGCTATGACCTGTCATATCCCGGTTGCAGATCTCCACCGTACCCTCCTTGCTGTGAACATAAATATTAGCTAAACAAATAAATGCATAATGTCCGTTTACATGTACATACATGCATGTATTTTTTAATACTAACAAGCAAATTAGTGTACATGTGTTTATTCAACTAGAACAAAGCCTGTAATGGATCAACCAATTACAGAAGAATTACAGGGCCCAAAAGCAGATGCAGTTAACCGCTTTTCTAAGTATGCGGTAGTTGTGTCCGTGTGTTTATTAATCTTAAGATTGCAACTATTTTTACCCGGTAAACTATTGTCGTCGCGGTGATTATACGTAGCCCACTAACCCCCACAAGGTATGGGGCGTAATTGTTTTTTGCCGTTCTTATAGTTACATTCTAATAAGTGCATATATATATATATATATATATATATATATATATATATATAGAAAATATTGTGATGATTTATTAATCATTTACAATACGTTTGCACACTCGGCAGTGCTCGCCTTAATAAAAATGGTAATAAAAAGGTGTCACGTGAAGTTAAGAATCAGTTGTCCGTGTCCTTGCTTGATGGTAGCCCCCGCTCTTATGGATCCGGTGCGAGCGATATATCCTCAAGGTTCCTTGCAAAGTTAAAACGGTGAGATCCATAAGATTCCTCTTCACTAATAGCATTTGTTGTCAAAAATGCTATCTCTAAGGATGACAAAATCATTTAAGCAATAATTTAGCGCACGTCAGGTATTGTGGAAATACTCATTAGACGGAGCTGCGGAAATCCGCCGTTAGACAGCTGGCGGCCTAAAATGTTATTCTAAAAATAGACTATTTTGATGCATCTCTGATGACCCTCGACCCTAAAGACCAATCGCCGGCGTTTTCAATGTTATGGCATATACTAACAGCTTGCTGCAACTGCAGACACATAGCGTCTAAACGCGTTGCACAACATGTTCAACACTTTCGTCGTCAACGATATATATCTATACCTGCAAAAATAGTTGTACTGGAGATTTGAGTGATCTATGTATTATATATATATATATATATATATATATAAGCAAAAGTGGTAATACAGCATGCATCCATATAAGGCTTGTGTGCATAGCTGCATTTGCACGAAACCCGCGAATTTACTTTATTACCAAAGTCATTTACCACTTTCATCAGGGTATATCTGGCGGTTGGTTTTAACTTTTGCTTGACTCTCTCACAAACGGCAGACCTCATCCAGTGGCATGGATTGCAAACAGCGATGTGTCGGAATGACGCCGGTGACGTCCCGGAACCCCCGCTTATACCTGGAACCGACGCTGCGTTGCTGCATATATGATTTCTGCGTAATTTGCTGCGCAGGATTTGGCTACAAATTGCGGCGATCCCGGATTACAGCTAGGATCACCGCTAACAATGACAACAGGGAGGTGGGCGGGGGGGGGGGTTATCGTATCAAATCGAAAGCACGAGCTAAGCACGGGGAAGTGGGGTCTTGGAAATCTACCAGACCGTCCGCGTGGCGGTCAGATCCCCCCGCTAGATCTGCAACGGTAGCGGCAGATGTATCAGTGCGCACCCAATACATCTACTCAAATATCCACCAACCAATCTAATCTGTGCCCACCATGCCGATGAAGTCAGCGGGAGAGAAAGCGAGCAAAGCAGGCAGGGAGGGAGCGGCAGGCGAGTTATGACACGGGTGCCATCAGCAGACCTCGTGTCGTCCAACCCAAACGGGATCCCAAACACACAGCAGAGCCCGCGAGCTTCATCCCCGAGCTCCTCGTCGAGCTGGTGACAATTTAAAGGATGACAAGATGGGTCAGACACGGCACAAGCAGCTGGAGGGCAGCGAGATGATATAGGGGAATAGGGTAGTACAGTCAGTCTGATTCCACTTCGAACTCACACACACACACTTATACACGCGCGCACATATACAATTGGATCGAAGTCGACTGGATCAGACAGAATCGCTCATCATGCCGACGACTGTATTTGAACCTCCACTCGACAGACTCGGGAGATGACGGGCTCCTCTAGGAACAGCAGCAGCAGCCGGAGGAGGAGAAGGAACAGCGTGAGGAGAAGATCGGCAAACAGGATGAAATTGGAGTGACAGATGGAGAAAAGAGAACTGAGAGGCAGGCTTGTGTCTAGTGTCGCCAGACGAACTGCATTATCGCATTGCCACCCGCTTCGCCAGGATACGAGTTCTTTTATTCTATGCGGCGCCATTGGGTAAACAGCAGGCCAGCACCCCACTCCCCCCGCAGCGTATCTTGAAGGTTCAAGGACGGGGGCGAATTTGTGTGCTGCTGCTGCTGTTTGGGTTTCTATGCTGCTATTGCTGCATTGAGAGCAGCTGTTGAGACTTGTTGAGTGGACAGCTGTCGTGCGTATACTATATATATATATATATTATATATATATGTAGACAGGGGGAAATAAATACGAATTACGCAATAGGGAAAGAAGATAAACATGGATGATATGGAAGCAAGCCGAGCCATCTAACGAGACTATGCGCTGCGAAGGAGAAGGCAGAGCCGGTCCCTTCCAGAATGTAAACAGACGATCCGCAATTCATTTGATGCGACTACGGCGACAATGGGGACTACACCAACAACGAACAACACAACAATAATAACAACAATTCCGTAGGCAGACGGAAAGACGACATTCGCGCTTCACGACCACCCCGGGGTGCGGAGTTCGGGTAGTTCGAATCTGTGATGCGTGCAGAGGAACATGATAGAACGCAAACAACCAAGAGCAACGATAGAAGCCGTGACTCACCAACAGAGGGAGAGAGAGAGAGAGAGAGAAAGAGCGAACGAAGGACATTATTGTGACAGGGAGGCGAGCTCTTATTGAGCTATGCTGTTTTATCAACGTGGTTCACCCCTCACCAAATCCACGCTGTCGAGCCGAACAACAGGGTATACTCATCGCAACCAATAAGAGCTTTAACAATCCATCTAAGTAATATGCCTATGTATATATATATATATATATATATATATATATATATTTGCGGCCGCATGCTCGAGGGTGTCATAGTTGTGATCAACCGGGGTGTTGCCGGTCCGATCTCTGTTGTTGATCGATACTCTTTGATTTTTTGACGGATACTCTTTGATAAACCATACCGTTGAGAGTCATCGACCATGCTGCCACAAAACCTGCTGAGGAAACCCTGGATATCTTAATATGTACGTTTATGGTGCCGCTTTAGGCGTTCCTGATAAAAATGGTGACATGTGCATTTAGGTATATATACCAAGGGACTAATAAATCCGTATATATATATATATATATATATATATATATATATATAAGCACAAAGCGATGTTTGTGCCCGCATATGCACTCGATATATATATATATATATATATATTTTTTTTTAAACTAAATAAGCCCGCATGATAAAAACCATGACGATTAATATACGTACCACGAAATGAATTTGACAATTTGCCCTCTATATGCAGCAGTGGAACGCAACGCCAAGACTGAGATAACTTTGCTATTTTTAATAAACTCAACGCATATTTGGTGAAATGTTTGATCATAGATGTACATGTACGTATACAATATACTGAGATAATCTGTTTCCACCTCATGTGTACTTAAGCGTGTGCACAATTGTATATACATATCAGATAATATATATATATATATATATATATAATATATATTCATTTTAAAAAAGGGTGTAAAACTAGCGTTACTATGGGGTATGCGGTCCAATGGTGACGAAGAAACCTGGTCAGACCAGGCCTTTGAAGCAAGTCTTCAATCAAGGAATAACCTCAACAGATGACTCAAGTTTTGGATTCCGGAACGCCCAAAACGTGTCCGCTGAGGATTCCTATCTTTGATCACGCGAAACAGATAACTATAATGACGACAACAACGACAACGACCGTTGTCCACGGTAACAGCGGCGTCATAACATCGTACGCCAACGTATCCGTATCGTTGGCCACCCGTTTAAGGTCCTAACCATTTGAGGTGGAAAATAGTTCAACGAAAAGAGAATCGTCCGGGTGACAACGGCTGTGGTTATGTGGATAATGGATATGACCTTTAGTGCACGAAGATGGGAGGCCCGGGCACCCAATTGGAGTGCGTGAGAAACGGCCGTAGAAAGGAGGAACATTGATGGCAGTGCTGATGATGAGAATAAAGGTGACGGTAACAATAGCGAGGGCAATAGCCTTGATATATGTATATATATATATATATATATATATATATATATATATATATATATATATATATATATATATATATTTATATATATAGATATATTTATGGAGGAAGAGAGGCAGTTCATATCATGTGATGGCTATTTAAGGTGCCCGCACTCAAGATCCCCCCGCTCCAGAGATACTAGAGAAAAGCTCTACTTTTGGCGCCGTATCTCAGCCGGCGTTTAAGTTGTAGGCTTGCGGATACCCCATACGTTAAAGATACATTTACTAACAGTAATCGTAGCGGCAATACACCGATTTGTACTCGCTGGACAACAAACGCTGACAAATCACCAGAAGCCGGATGCAACCGTGTCTTTTTTTGTGGCGTTTTTGTCGATGCGTTACGGAGAAAACTGGTGGGAGCCAGATAGCATAGCCTGTTCAGCTGGAAGCAAACAGGAAAGCTGGATGGACAACGAATCAAGTAAACCATAATCTAAACCTGAAAGATGGACAAATGTAAAATGCTCAGAACACGGAACGCCGAGTAGGGATGCTTATACTGCTAGACGCAAACCTAGTGCCTCTGTTCCGGTTGCAGCCAGAAAGCAAACCAATCACGTTAACACCCTAGTTTACACTTAACCAGCGAGAACGGCAGCGGCGGCGACGACGACGACGGTCATTGTAAGCGTAGCTCATCTATCTCATTTGCGGTGTGTTCGGGAGGCTTAACCAGGGCGCGTCACCGTAATCAGTCGTTCTGTATTCATGCCGGTGGTTGGTTGGTTGGTTGGTCTCCGCTATATCTGGCCCGTACCCCTTTCACTTTCTCCATCTTTCTCTCTTTCTCCATGGTTAGACGCTTGCCATGCACATAGTGCCGCTGCGTTCGTGATGTGCTATGATAGCATCGAGCCGTCAAGCGACGGGCGACACAGTGCGGGCCAATCAATGATGAATGAGGACCCAAAATGGGCCGTCAGTTGTTCGCAGCTTGCAATGAAAACAACAATACCTAACATACATACATATAAAAAAATAAATCGAATCATCGAACAACTTTATCTGCTCTGTTACTTAAATAGGGTGTTTGAACAAACCAATATGCCCGTGCAAAGCGACCTGGCCACATTTTGTAGATGAAAGAACGAAAAAGCAAAACCAAATGAATTATGTAAATATGCCAAAAGATGAAATAGCTGACGAGATCAGAGGCCAGCACTATTGAATATAACACATCACACGTTAATTCCCATCTAAGGAATTTTTCAGTTGTTAGTGCATTCATAGGCTAAAATACGATATTTACCTAAGATACCTAAGACAGCAGAATATTAGGGGCTAAGGTGCCAAGCCTTTTATTTCTCTATTATTTCTATGCAGCCATAAGCTGACCTAAATAGTAAGTTTTCCAGATATTTTAATAATTGCAACCAAACTAATTTTAGTTAAACGCTAAACCGTGTTGAATTGTTCCGCTTGCTCAAACCTGTGTGTGATAGTGTTATGACTCGGTATTTATTGTTGCTGCTCTTCACCATGTATGCATTATTCCCATAGCCGGCATATTTGCGCTTAACTATCCACTGCCAGTACCAATAGGAACTGAGTTCGCCTTACCTGAAATTGAACGCAAAGAGAGACAAAGAGAAAGAAAACAAAATATGTTACTGGGCTAGATAAGAGATACATACGATTCGGAGCGATATTTGATATGCGTCGCTGCTAAACAGTAGAAATGCGTCTGTTCGCCTGTAGCTTAGTATGCAATTTGCCGCCTCCTGCGTGCATTCATTCCTTCCATAGTTACCAAGCAGCTTTCCATGTGTGCAGTCTACTGGACCAGTGGGCAGAAACTATACAAGCTCGCACATACCCGATACAAGTCATGCGGCTGCACCTCTTTAAGCGTATTCAAAGACGCAGCCAGCAAACGCTTAACCTCACAGGGCATAGGTTATACAAATCATGTCTCGCTTTAAAATGTGTGTCCAATCATAATCGTCATTATGACGAAGTAATTTGAAGTCTGCGAAGCAAACAGTACCTAATCAGCAGGTAGGCTCAGCGCAAACAACCGCATATTCCTAGGTGTAGCGCGTCTTGTATTTCATACAGAACAATCTTGCAGATGGGTGAGAAACTATTACCTAAAGAGCTAAACAATATCATTAGCAATAGCAACAACAACAACACACACGGCCAGCGACGATGTGGCCGTCCCGAAAGGATCGATGGAAACAAGCTACCGCTCCTCTGCTCTAAGCTGGCCTCGCAGTTAGCTCCTCTTAGAGATATTGCCTCTTACTTGCAATTCCTGCTTCGGCATCCGCCAACACCGTGCAGGTAGGGGGTAGTTAACCTCTCTCTTCTGTATCTGCGGTAAGCGTTGCGGTCCGCCAGTGGAACGGTGGTGCATCTGTGTCGTATCTGTGATTGGGCAACTGCGAGCAGCGGTATAGCGGCAAAGAAAGACCGACATACCGAACGAAGTACAGAGCGTTTTCCCAAAGCTGTTCCATCTCTCCGGGCACCGCTTTACCAAAACCTACCTACATAAACCAGAATCGGGTAATGCTGATAATGAGCGGCAATCTAACGAGGGCGCCCGGCGCTACTTACATATAGGGGCGTAGACGCTAACAGTGCTTCGATCGGTTAGGTGCCGAAAGAAAAACCACCCCTACTCAACAACGACGGCTTTCGCAACCGGCACTCTACTCAATCCGATCAAGATTCATGCATGGCTGATTTGGTTCAAATATCCACTCATTTAGCACAGGCCGTGTGGGACTTGCATTGCAGGCAAGTCGCTGCGGCAGAGTCATTATGGCTTAGCTTATAATATATATATACAAAATCAAGCACTTAACCCTTAATTGATTGTTAGGAAACTGGAGAAACAAGAAAGAAGCTTGCCGGTGCTTTGTGCGCCCCCATGACTTGAATGCTTCAAAGTTTTTCTTGTAAAAACTTGTCGCCCGGTTAGAAGCAATGTAACCGACGAGGAAGTGATCTTGTTATAATCAGTTCAGATAACTACAGTAATTCTTAAAAGCGATGAGTGTGCATTGTTAGCCCGACGCGGATATTGTTTCACTCCGTCGGCGCACACAGAAGGTCGTCGACAGTGTAGATTAATGTATTGTCGCCATCTATAGCGTATTGTGTTTGCTTGTCGCTGCCTTTAAAAGTGTATACACAGCAAATACGGTGCATATAATGAGACAGCGATAAGGTGATTTAGAGTACCACAAAGCGTTATGTGTAATTCATTATTCGGACGCTTGTATGCGGCGGGATCCTCAAGGATAGCTAATCTGTACTGTCAACAAGAATACAAGTGGTGCTACAAAACTGTTTAAGCAAGCCCCAACCAAACGGTATTGATATATAAAAAGGTCTTGTAGCGAATCCCTAAGCAGAATTGCAATACATATATATATAGATAAAACTATACAGTTTATATTAACCGTGTCATTGCATTTAATTGCGCTTGTCATTGCATTGCTTGCAAATAAAGATGCTCATGTCTGAATCCCAAGGTGGTAACAATCTGAGTTAGTGATTTAGCGAGAACAGGAAGTGGTATGAAAGAACAGGTTTATCTTGAATGAATTGTAATGTTCTAAAATAACAAAATTTTTTTATTCACGCAAAATATTAAAAGTGTAAACTCAAGGTTATTAGAGCTCAGTAAATGCAAAATTAACTGTGGGTCATTAAAAGGGTCATATAAAGTCCCTGGTATTTATATCTCAAATTGTTATTTTAATATATCTCTTAGCTTAACTAACATCGTCTTCCACGTTCAAAGCAAGTGCGTACTAAAAACCTATCAGGTGCCGTCTTGAACACACATTTTGAGCCACAAAAACTGATAGAAACTATAGACATTTTTTTTATCGAAGCGATTGTTTGTATCCAAAACATAGTGGTGACTGTTAGCCATAGAGGGATTGTAGGTCGTAGAGAAGTCGGGCCTTGGTGCCGTTGAGGCACTCAAAGGCCCGACTTCTTTACGGTCAATTTATTTAATGCTATTTGTCTCGTCCCCACCACATCTAAATGAAAATAAATGCCACGCTCCAAGATGCAGCCGCAAAACGTGACCGTTCTTTGTCCGATAAAGAACGCGCGACGCTTAAAGAGCAAAATTGCGAGTTTATAAGCTGTTACTTAAATAAAATAGAATATGCCTATATTTATTTTTACCTTTTTTTCTTAAAAAAAAATACGATTTACCACAGTTTGTAAAGAATGAAGATACATTACAACCATCCGTCACTCAAACATGCATGTATTTGGTATTGTACCTGGCTATACATGTAAGTTTCTCGTTTCCGCGTCCTCAGGTCGAGCGATGCCTACCCAAGGTTACATTAGATTACATTTGCGCTTTATCCAGTTGAACGAACTTTGATTTTGAACGATCGACAGCCATTTTGGGCGCCAGCGAACATAGAAAACACGACTACGTCAGAATACTGACGATTCGGTGCCTGCTAAAGCAGCCCTAAAGTTTCCTCTGCTAATCGGTACCTAAAAATAGGCTGCGAAGTTCTTCAGCCTGCTTCCGCTCTGCAGACTACGAGGATCGCCTGTCCAGCTGCAGTTTGCTACGACAGCGACAGTGTTATTAAGGAGGGACGAGCTTGTCCCTCTGCTGAACTGCACACATCGATTACATTTGGTAGTAACGTCTTGGGAGGGTTGCGCACCCCTGTCTATCTGTCGGTCAGCGGGCAGGTTGAACGCGGGCTCCTTACATGAGGTTCGTTGTAGCGGCTCGTAACAGCCAGAGAAACAGCGACATGATGGTTTGACGTAAGACGCAAGCGAGTTACGGCTGAATTACGTTGCCTGCAGGCCATCTGCAGACAAATTTGCAACAAAAAAGTCGCAGTGGTGGTGGCCAATGCCTTCGAAGACGGATTGCACATAACACGACGGAAGGGCTCTGCTGGAGTTGGGCCACTGCTGGCTGTGCACAGAGAAAGGTGGCCGAGCGCGGCCAGCCTCACAAGGCAATCGGAACTTAGTCGTAGCGTAAGCACGACGACTCTACTATATATCCAAATTCAGCCGAGTCGCCATCGGGCCGAATAGGGACCCAGGGAATCCCCAAAATACTGGGCTGCTGCAAACGGCTCTTGTTTGGCGAACGAGGGAGGTAAGAAAAATGTAAAGAAAGAGGTAGAAAACGAAACGCAAGATGAAGGAAGATTAAAACACAACGCAGGAGAGAGAGATAGAGAGGAATAGCGAGCGAGAGATTCTAGCACAATGTAGAACACATTTACATAACCGAGAGAGGTGATAGACAGTCAAAATTTGCAACAACCTACATTTTCACCTCATCAGCACCGATCGGAGAGACCGACGAAGACGAGCAAAGCGGCACTACTATATTGAATGGTTTGGACTACTCACAATAATAATAATAAGTGATCCACTGGTTGTTGTGGTTATTATTGTTATTGTTGTGGTTGTTCTTGCTGTCGTTGACGGTAATGGCAAAGGTCGGTCTGTGTTGATATTGTTGTATCGTTTGCTGTCACTGCTGTCTTTGTATCAGTTGTCGTTGTTGATGTTCTGACATTAGTGGTACTGGTTATTGTGGTTAGGGTTGTCGTTACTGCTGGTGTTTTTTTTGTTTTTTCACTTGCCTTGCGATGTTATCATGCTCTATAGTTTATCATCTTGCTAAACTTGATGTAGGTGTACGACCAATGACGTTGCTGACGTTATTGGTTCTCCGGCCATAACTAATGGCTGCTATAATTCTGCTGTGCGTGGTTGTCACTAGATCACTCCCATATGTGATGGTGTCCTACAAGACACACATTTGTCCACCGAGAACACGTATTCTCATAGCCCTCTTCTATGTCTCCAGTTAAAGGTCACAAACCGTGCTCATTGTTTCCCGTACTACGCAAACGGATTAGTAATGCCTTACGAATTAGTGATGGCTAATCTCTACAAAAAAGCTCCTTGCTTGTATGTTTCCGGTGGCGGCCGCCGCCGCCGGACCTTTGCACACTTTGTGCAGAAGTTGCTGCGTAGTGAGTAAGCTGGGTTCATTTGACGTTTCAAATGCCAGCGGGAATGAAGATGTAATCCTGTCTCCTAGCTTAGAGTATTCTCGTAGTCTATTATCATCGGCCTGCATGGCCGAGTGTCTGGGCTGAAACTCGTTACGAGAAACAATCGCGGAAGTCAGCACAGCGGTCACGCTCGGTGCCATCCAACGCCAAGAACAAGCCCCGCTCAGAGTTAAGCCGTCAATGCGGCGTTCATTATCCCTCAGAGGTCCGGTCGACTCCTGAATGCATGGTACCTTGCATACGCATGTACGTCGCACGTCATCGAATAGCCGCTTAGGAGCATCGAGCGTAGAGCCTACTCCACTCCGCGACGAGACACTGCCCAAAGGTCTCGCATTCTGGGTTCGTGATCGCGAACTAGTGGAAGCATGTTTGTCATTGTTAGCTTTCGCATTCTACGTCATTTAAAGTTCTGACTTTTAGCGCGATTGCCCCGAGCCGGCAATGAGCTAACGCCTAAAAAGGATACAACAATCATTCTATTTCGAAGCAAGAATTGTCAAAATTTGCAATGTTTGCTATATTGCACATAGTATAAATAAAAATCAATAGAAGCGAAATAACCGTGGACAAACTAGTCGCACCCTAGGCAGCGCAGAGCAACTCTGGCAGGAGCATTGCGCCCGTAAGCAGCGCGGTACGTGGCAATAGCAGCAGCAATACCAAAAATGTCAGGGGTAGCATTTCTGAACGCCAACATACGTTATTTAAACGCATAGAAAAGCGCTAAAAATCGCGTATTTGACCTTGATTTAATGACACTCGTATAGTAAGACTCGTACATACCTGCTCGTTTGTTGAATTTCAACACATTACGAAAATAAATAGTCGAGTGCTTGCATGCACGCTAACAGACAAAACTGACTTGGCGTCCTTGTGCTTTTCACTACTATTAAAAAGATGATGCTCATTATGACGGTTCGAATGTTAACGACGGTAGCTGACAAGGCAAGTTGGCACGCGAGCCAAGCGGCCGCGCTTTAGCAACAAACGCACTAGGTTGATGAGCAGACGATGGGTCCTGCGCGATCAGCCAATATGGTATGGTACGGTGGCTGTTCGAACCACCTACGGCCACGATCGACCCCGACCACTCGGGCATGGCGAGCCCGTCCTCATGTCATTCAAGCCTCTCAGCTGCGTCTCGGACATCTGCGGACACATCTGCGCGCATCCTCGCGTTCGCGCAGAATCGCCACCAGAATCCAGCTGTGGATTGGCATTCGGACCACGTTGAGGCCGGGCCGGTGTCTATGATGCCGGTTGTCAAGTTGTCGGCCCGAATGTCCGGCAGTCGGCACAAGCTGTCTTCTACCCGTAGACACGGCGTGCTTGGCCATGCATGCATCCTATCTATGCACACTGTACGAGCATGGAAAATGCAAAATGTCCATTGAAAAGCAACGTTGGCTGGTTTTTTTTTAAATCAATTGCGAACGACCCTTCTTAGCTAGGACCATTGAAGTACTCTATCTCGTCTTCTGTTTTCCCGTTCTGTTGCCGCTCGATAATAGAAAGTGTTTTTCTTATATATATATATATATATATATATATATACAAGGCGAGCACTGCCGAATGTGCAAACGTATTGCAAATGATTAATAAATCATCACTATATATATATATATATATATATATATATATATATATATATATATATATATATATTGTAAATGATTAATAAATCATCACTATATATATATATATATATATATTATATTGACCGGATGTAGTTTTGAATATAACCGGTGACTCTAGTTTACTAGTCAGGGTTAAACCATAATGCAGCCCAGTGATTTTGAGTAAAGTACATAGAAAAAAAGAAACCAAAATGAATAAACAGAAACAAGTCGAGAGATATGCAGACAATTACATTAGCGCATCATTTAACCTGCGTTCCCCACAATGTGAAGATGTGTCGGCTTGCCGCACGATATTAGCTAGAGAAATGCGACGACGACAAACTACAAACTCCAGTCCGTTTAACAACATCGAACGGAAAAAACAAGGAACATGGGCAATATTTAAAAATATGTTTTAGTTTTTTAACGGCGACCTCTAACCACAACATCACGATGGAGGCTAGCGCTTTGTTCGTTAAAATGAGCAACTAAGATTAACCAACTTTAATAACTGCGAACGTGGCTCGTCTAGCTCACAAGCACGTCAAATCAAGAGCGCAATTTTTTCAGTGTATATATATATATATATCGTTTCTGGCAGATTACCAACCAACCAAGCGTTTCGGCAGAACAACACCGGAAAGCCCGCCCATTCCAAAAACATGGATTAAGTGTGCCAATGGCGGCAGCCGGTTAGACTTTGTCGGTTTCTACGTGTGCGCGCGTGTCCAACCCGAATAAGGTTCGCAATCAGTAGTCAGTGTGACCGTTTCTTAGCCCGGGCACGCACGGCGAATACTACTAAAAGCTTATACCGAAAATTCCTGTTGCGGTGCTCGTTGATTTTACTACGGTACTTTCCCAAGACGTAATTATATTTCATTTGGTGCTAGTTTATATATATATATATATATAATATATATATATATATATATATATATATATATATATATATATATTTTTTTTTTATATAACCAGATGCAACAGCGAGATCCGCAAGCGCTGTGCCGAGTGGAACTAATGAGCATCTTCTTCCTTTTCAGAGTCTCCCGCCAAGCGCCGACATGTTGTTGTTGTTGGCCGGCCAGCCGGATGTTTACCGCCCTGCCAGCAGATCAGCTCTAGCTCACACTTTCGACCCATCTACACACATGTTGGAGAACGATGAGACGAGAGCAAGTTTGAGAGGCGCCAGAGCATTTCGAGCGGTCGAACGGTAATCGTCGGTCGGACGTGTCGTACTACCACTACGATGTATATGGCGGAAATGGGAGGCCCGCCACATCGGGCGGCCACTAGGCTCGTTAATTGCGGGACGAATCTAATCACATTTGTGGTAGCGGTCTGTCGTCGCCACCACCCACGACACAGAGACAACAAGATAACGCGGACTTGAACTTGGCCAGTTCTAATCGACCTCAGCAGCCAGCTTGCTAGCCAGCCAGCGTCCACCTCAACCAACTCAGCACAGATTACGTAGGCTTGTGAGTTCACTTAACCACGGCTAATGTCTCGTAGTAAGTTACACACATCTAAGCTGCAGCAAGCGACTCGTTAACGCTGAGAGTAGTCACAGCTCGAGCAACAACAATAATTGCAATAAAAGAACTATGATATATATATATATATATATATATATATATATATATATATATATATATATATCAGATAAGGTTTAACCAGTGCCAGCGGCTACAGATCCGTATGTTCGCAACATTTTGATTCAAGAGTATTTCGCCGTTTGCTCAGTTCACGAAAAAGACTCGCATGTTAAACTAACTATTGTTGTTGTTGTTGTTGTTGTTATTATTAGTATTGCCGAGTACGGCATTATTAACGCCTATTCAAGCTAACATTATTTTAACAATTTGACGAAATATGGGCGCAAATGATGTGTGACAAGTTGCGTTCCATGTTTTGTTCAAATGCGCGAACGATTTAGCGGCAAGTGCAGAGTTTTTTTTAATAAATGCATAAACTAAAGGCTCCACACAAGGCATCATTTCACGACGCACGACCGAAGTCAGTTCGACTCACAAACTATGTAAAGCATTGCTGAGTACCCTCAATGTGCGATTTTACTAACTAACCAATTAGGATAATTACTTGCAAAAAAAACACTCCATACGCGATCACCGATAATTGCCTCATCATTTGCATGTCATGACTAACAAAAATACTTTTCGGGCTGACTCCCAGCTAAAATTTAACGTCCACGAGACTTCTTTGCGCACTGCTTCATAGACGGACCCCCATAAATACAGATGTGCAACGGTGGGGCTCCAACCCGCGCACCTATGTTTCTCCTCCGGTCGCGAGGCGCAGGCGAATGCACCCACCACGCCACCGGGCTCGACATGTCATGACTAAGGAGTCGTCTGTCTTCGTACAAGTTGCCCATCGTACCGCAGAGAATCTTTAAAGTCTTACTGGTACTTCTTCTGTATATGATTATATATATATGTATATATATATCGGCTGCAAACGTATGCACATCGATCATTCACAGCTAAGTACAGAATTGCAAAGCGCAAGACGAAGCTAGGGAGGCGAGTTATTCTAGACGTCGTATAAGTAAAGCCAACTGATGATGGGCTTGTTTGTTGAACTGGTGGGTGGATGGAAGCCACCGGAGCGTGCAGGCTGGCATGAGATAAGACGAGAACGCAAACGAGGACCGGGAAGGAAGTCTGCCGAGAGGTCAGACACAACAGCCGATCTATTGTTTGTATCACAGTAGTAGGCACTTGCACAGCTGGCGACCACGAGCGTTTGGACTTTTTGGTAAAACTTGGATAATCGGAAATGTTGTCTCATCTTTCCTTTTCCCTGCTGTGTCTGGGTGTGTACGAATGTCTGAATGACTACAATGACTACAACGCCACGGCCTTGTTTGACGCTAAACGGCACGCTGTCTACATAGGCGGATAGATCAAGCATAGAAAAGCTGAACGCGAGGAAATTTGTGCATGAATAACTTTGACATATGCTCTTCTGATTGTTGTTGTTGTTGTAGTTGTTATTGGTTGTTGTTGTTGTTGTGGTTGTTATTGTTGTTGTTGCTGCTGTCATGATTCTCTGTTGTGTTGATTTCCCAACGTTAGTATTCTCGTTGTTGCTTACATTAGTATGCTCGTTGTTTTTTATTGTTTATATTACTGCTGTTGTTGTTGCTGCTGCTGCGATGTTCACCGTTATTACAGTACAGTTGTTTTCATCATTTTACTATCCGCTGTTTTATTATCGCTGTTTTCGACGGTAACAGAGGCACCTTGTAGTTTTGCTGCCGGTGGCGGCAACGATAGAGGCGACATAGCTGCTGCTGCAGCAACAGCAGCAGCAACCAAGATTGCCCAGTCAAGATTTAGTGTAGACAATTGCAGGAAGGCTACTGTGTACCTGGCAGCAGTTTCCTAGAATCACGACCAGCGGCCGTTTATTTGGTTCGTCGTTGTTGTCTTGCTGGCTGGCAATATGCTCACGCAGGGCTGTACTGTAGAATGCAGTCCATCCGATCATCCCAGCCCATGTTCCGCATCGCACCGCACCTCACCTCACTTCACCCCACGCTCTTCAGCCCAGCCGACAGCAAAATGTCTTCGAGTGAAGAATGAATGAACGCACGACTAGCGCACGGCGACTATCTGCACCGCTAAATGAATTTCTCGCTGAGGTACTACTTACCTTACGCGCTTTCCTTGCGCCGGAGCACTTACATTTTGAGAGATAATAAAATAGGCCGACGAAACGACCGAGCCAGTAAGCTGCGTTTTTTTTGTGATTATATATTGTCCCGCTGCTGCTCGGCTATTTCTAAACAACAACCATGCGTCTTGTATGTTCGTGTCATGTTTAAGCGTGTGTTTTTCTCTCTTCTTCTCATTTTTCTATTATATACATATATATATATATATATATATATATATATATATATATATATATATATATATGAGAACCTGTAAAAGTTTTTGAAATTTCCCGCTTAGTGGAGAATGAGTGAAGGGTACACTGATATATATATATATATATATATGGACAATGTATGACTGCGTCCGAGGCAGTTAAGTCCCTGCCCGAGGATGGCGCAGGTGTGTGAACAATAAACTAGTACAAAAGAATTTATACTAGGCCTCAGCAAATGCTTTACTTATTTGTTCGACAAATTATGATATATAAATTGAGAGGGAGAGAAAGAAGGGGAAAAGGAGAGAGTATCTACTTTTTCTCGATTTATTACCGATATTTGTTAGATTGATGATCAACGAGTCGGCGACTGCGTCCAATCTTCTTGTTTTTTTTTGCTTGTTGTCCACAATGATCACAGAAGAGCACCTTCGGCCGCTAAAAACTTCGTTCAGCCAACAGGCGCTGACAGATTAACGGACAAATATATATACGCTAACAGGTGAAGAGACGTGCTTAGCTGTTAAATTGACGTTGTTGTTGTTGCTGTTACTGTTATTCGCCTACAGCCTATCGTTGAAGTTTTATCTTCACACAGTGGCGACGGAATACTCCGTAAGAATTCAACGACTCCAATAAGTCACGGCCAATCAGACCTCGAGTGACATTGATCTATTCGACACATCACTGTGATAAATGGATCACAAAAACACGCATATATATATATATATATATATATATATATATATATATATATATATATATATATATATATATATATATATATATATATAATATATATATATATATATATATATATATATGGTAGGATTCACACATCTGATGAAGCTTGTACATAGGAAAGAATAGACGCGGCACTTGCGAGCCAACGACTATGCTACAGGCGGGTGGTACCATAGAGGACGGGTGCCTTCATCTATCGGGTACCTCGTTCACTATTTAGTGGAACTAAACGAATGGAGAAGATTCTCTCCATCCGCGGTATCATTAACGTATTTAGCGCAGAATATTCCGCGGAGCACTAGGGAGCTGGCCGAACTTTGACACGCCCTGTCCTGACAACCGCTGTTCTTGATCAGCTTGTTGGCCAGATCTCCAATCAGTTAGCTAACAAACGAGAACTGCCTTAGCTCTGCTAAAGCCATCTGACGATCCCGAAGGCGACCAGCGCACGAATAAAACCGTAAGCCACCACTCGTGTATTTCCCTCGAGCTTTACGCTTATCTCATGATCTCTGTACTAGGCCGATGGATTAGGCCGTTTGTAATCTTCCACGGTTTTTACGTATATGCACGAATAGGTGAGTCAGCCAACTCTGCCACTAGAAAGATCGCGGGTTTGATTCTGACGCGGGTATACGCACACTTTTGCAGAAGCCCTTTTTCAATTATGCCGATTTGGCTTAAAGCTACTATGCATAGTATTAAAAACATGTCTATATATATATATATATATATATATATATATATATATATATATATATATATCTGCAAATAAAAAACTAAGAATGTGGTCCGAAAGAACCTCAACCCTATGGTAGATATCTACATCATTTTTCATGTCAGGTTCCAAATTCTGAATCAATTTATTAGTAAATATGCTGTGAGAAAATGGCCAGTCGCATCAAAAACCGCACGTCACGAAACGCGTGGTGCGCTCCATCAAACTCCTTACGAGAATTCAAACGTGTTGTTATGAATGCCTTCAAGTTGCTATTTTGAATGAACACTTAATCAAGGTTCTGTCTATCGGTCGTATCCAGGATTCCATTGTAGATTTGTGATCTCAAGAATGAACTCTGTGAGAAACTCCAAAAATGATAACCGACAGTGAAATGTGATCCTTATGAAAGGGAGCGATCGAGGTAAAACCAAAACAGTACAGTGCGTTGCTAAATAAGGAATTGGGCATCGATCGCGTATTTGCTGCACAGAGCTCTACATAATGCCTTAGACTCTACGAAAATTTTTTTTTACATGCCTCGAGACTTCTCGCAGACCAAAATATACTGTGATGTGATTTTCCCACATGTTACACATAATGTTTGAAGACCTTCGGAGAATGGCACCTAGCCAATTTTCAGAGCTGCTTACAGTTGTAAGCTCGTAATACATTAAATAGCCTTTTTCACACTCTGAGGAAAAAGTAGTCATCTGTTGAAGCAAGTTCTCCGACCAAAACGAACAAGAGATCAACCGGAGGAGCAACGGTTGTTAATTTCATCGCCAGTAAGATAGTTGACCATGATCGAAGTCAAACAGGCCAGTACTGTGCCCGCTGATTATTTTCTAACCAGGTACCTATTAAAGGTGTTTGCTGAGATAATGAGGGCAGCACCCCCAGGTGGGTTTATGGCGGTGGTTCCACCACGACAACGTCTTTGCTCACAGGGCTCACCAGACGCAGAACGTTTTTAGCCGAGAGTAGCTAACTTCCTATTCATCTGATGTTGCTCCGTGGACTTCATTTTCTTGACTATGCGAAGAAGAATGTACCTTCGCAATAAAAATTGACGTCAGTTAGATTTCCGCTTTGATGTTTAGATCTCACGGTGTAAAGAGCGAATCAATGTTGACACAAACTACGTTCAAATTTAGCGAAATATTGCCTTTTAGGTTTCCGTGCGGGCCATTCATTGGTGCTCTCTTCCTCTCTCTCTATCTTTTATATATATGACTTTTTCCCATTTATTAACCAGTTGAGGACCCTCCTCGAGCTGTTAAAGAAATATGCGAATATTTCAAGCAGAAGAAAAATGTGACGAAGCCACGACTTATATTGAAATGTGCGCTCTTCTTCTCTTCTGCGCCTCGTTTTCAAGCTCCTGCTAAAATTTCGAGAGGCTTCTTTTGCTTTGGAGTTGTTCTTAGAAAGTAGCTGATTTTGCTGCCAATTGCATAGAAATATTATCTCGAGCTAATCGACCCTGCATGGCAGTATGGTAATACTCTGACATCAGCGTCACTAC
>QVRM01000442.1:0-25270 GCA_003439945.1 Dermanyssus gallinae
TCGCTCACTACACACGGATTGCAAATCCGTCGGATCGCATCAAAGAGATAGTGGCGGCAGCAGCAATGTAATTTTGCCTGAACGCGGACCACCAACCAACTCGTCGCCACCAATCAGCCTGACGACGCGTCGCGTGAAGTGCGTCCAAGTAGGAGGAGGACGACGACGAGGATGACAACGACGACAACGAATCTGCCGAACGCCGAATAAGAATCCACCGCCACTTCAATCACCTCATCATATAGACAGATAGCTAGATGGTGAACGGACAAAGCTTTTTCTCCTTCACTCACTCTTCGTGATTCCCTCCCTGTCTCTGATCTCTGTCTCTGGACCTTCTTGACCAGCAACAACGACGGCAACAACAACAACAACAATGACGAGACGTTGACGACACACCACAACAATAATGTCGCGGACGAAGACAACGGCAGCTTATGCTGTTGCTATGTGGGACACTTAGAGGCCTAGGGGGACCACGGTTGCGACCCGCCGCCACAGTCTTGCCCTTCGCTCAACGACTCACGATGCCGACGAACATCGATGTTAACCTTCTGTTGTTGTTGCTGCTGTCGTCGTTGTTGTTGTTGTTGCTGCTGCTGTTGTTGTTGTTGCTGCTGTGGTTGTTGTTGTTGCTGCTGCTACTGCTGTTCTTGCTTTGGTAGGTGGTTGGCAACTTGCGGCTTGTCTCTTGTCTTCAGGGTCGAGCGGTCATACATACAATCGTTATTCGCTCTCGTTATGTCAACAAACGTCCGGGCGTCAACAACCAACCGTCCCATCTCATCTCGGCGTCTCACCACCACCACCACCACCATCACAACAACAGCAGTAGCACAACAACAACAACAACAACTACAACATAACAACACGAGCTTACGTCCGTGGTGGTCGCCGCATTGCCGCCGCTTCTGCTGCCGTCGGCGTGATTTTGCCACGCCGTCCGTGAGAGGCGTCTCGTAGGCAAAGCCATAACCTGACGCGTCAAAAAACGACACACCACAACACACAAAAACACACAGCCAGACACACTCACACACAGACACTACAGGTAACGACGATGAACTTCAAATATGATCATAAGATTATCCTTTGCATTTGGCGTTGAGGGTAATGCTACGTCGACTGCTGCTACCAGCACCACCGCCATTACTACTATTACAAGTCGACTGGTGTCGTTGTTGTTGCTGTTATTGTGGCTGTTTGTTGTTGTTGTTTGTTGTTGTTGTTGCTGTTGTTGTTGTTGTTGTGTCGACTTCTGTTGCAGCCACCAGCCGTCTAAGCATCAACTGCGTGATTCGTCACTCTTTGTCGTCCGCTGTCCGTCCTCACCGTAGTAGTCGTGCTACTGGCAATTGTAACGGTGGTAATCGTTGTTGTTGTAGTAGTAGTAATAATAGCTGTTGTAGTAGTAGTAGTAGTAATAATAGCTGTTGTTGTTGCTTTCGCCAAAATAGTCGCTGTCTGTCGCTTACCCCCCTCCCCCATCCCCCAGCCCTACTCCAACCCCAACCCCAATTGTGGGGTATTGTTGTTTTTGTCCCTGTTCTCGTTGTTGTTGTTGTTGTTGTGCTACCGCTGCCACTGCTGCTGCTGCTGGTTCTGCTATGTTGGATGGTGTCGAAGAGGTGATGCTAGTTACGCTGCTGGCAGTTTCGTCATTGTTGTTAGTGAAATCGGCAATGACGTTCATTTGCTCGGCTTCTTGACCACTTATTTCGGTAGCCTTTCTTCTATTCCCTTCATTCTTCCTCTATTCCTTTCTGTGTTCTTCCTATTTTCCCCGTCCGGCCGCCAAACCGCCCTCCCGCCCTTTTGCCGTTACCCCTGCCCTGTAAAGGGTTAAATCGGCAGGTAGTTTTTTCTTTGCGTTTCG
This sequence comes from Dermanyssus gallinae, assembly GCA_003439945.1. Classification (NCBI taxonomy): domain Eukaryota; kingdom Metazoa; phylum Arthropoda; class Arachnida; order Mesostigmata; family Dermanyssidae; genus Dermanyssus; species Dermanyssus gallinae. The sequence goes on from QVRM01000442.1 coordinate 1,877, forward strand.
ATTCTACTATTGGCTGGCCCGGCTCGGCTGCGTTTCTCTCTGATCATCGTGGACGGCGTGGATGGAATAGAGTAGCCCCTCTTACGTGTCCGCTGGTGCCGATGGTCGTATATTAGCACACTGTGGCTAATTAAAGCATCGCTGTGAAGCACCACAGTTAACGCATGAGCATTTCCACCGACGTAACGTCATGCTTCGAGTGTCAGGTGCTCCAGTGAATACGCGCTGCCGTCGTCTCGTCGACCGTGTATCGCTCGAACTTCGCTCTCTCAGCGCTTTCTCCCTTCTATCGCCATTCATCAGCAACTTAAGTTTCGCGCGGTGTTTCGCCAGACCACCTGAGCACTCGAGTACAGCAGAGGCAAGTCAGACGGCTCCGTCTAACATTACCCCCACCTAGTGGGGCAAATTCCAATATTAGAAACCCCCACGCCGATTACTATGGGATGAGACCATAATATAAGCCGTTTACGCACATTTTGTTCTATGGCCGATAGCTAGCCATACCGAGGAACCGACACAAAGCTATGATCGTGCATGCCGTTGTGCATAATTAGTTTATTTAGAATCATTCAATGAGAGATACTTTAAAATACTATCCGGAGTTCGTCTGTACATAGAGTTCTGTCGAAAGTTCTACTTGCAAGTGCGAGAAATTTTGTAATTGATACAGCGCCTTTGTCAACGCACTGCAGGTTTTGCTGGTACACGTTGTCTAACGTTTTCGGACTTAACTCGGCAGCATCGAGTTTTTTCGAAACTCGATGCTGCCCGAAATTCACCGAGGGTTTTGTCCGAGTGCTATACTTGCTGCAAAGACGGTCTAATTTGTCCATGCAGTTGCACTTACTTAACTGTCCACTGATTGAGTCAAAGCAAACGTTTTCGTCAGCTGTCGACAAGAACAGACTGTCGCCGATATAAAACGTTTATATGTAATAGTTGTTCTACCTGTATAAACATTTTATATTACAAGTAACAATATTGCGGAAATAAACTTTACATTTTGACGACTAACTTTGTTGAGTTCTGTACCAACTACCTTCGGCTGTCCGACACCCGGTTTTTAGGTTGGGAAACTTTCGTGTGCTTAGTACCTTCTAAATCTTATATATAAATGAAAAGTGAGAGTAAAGAAAAAAAAACTGTAATATATCAGTCACGATAGCGACCGTTGCAGTGGTATTCTCACCGTTCCTGGTGGGCGATGTAAAAGTGAGAAATCTTCCATCATTAAAATCACATAACAGCTCTACTGTGATTCACTTCATGACCCCTGTCTAGAATTCGTCACCTATTTTGCTGAGATGTAGCTGAAGCGTAGCAAACAGCCACTATACAATTTTTTTGTATTAACCGTAAAACGTCGCGGGCGGGCGCCAGTAGCGTCGGCTCGGTTTCCACAAATCGCGAATAAACGGTAAAAATCTGTTTCATTAAAATCGACGATGCACTTGCTTAAGGCTCGCTTGTGCGAGTAGGTTTGTGGCTTGTAAAATAAACAGTACTTTATAAAAGCGCTTGCCAAAAATCTCGGGCCACCTCGAGAAACGGCTCATACTTACAACAGGATACATACTGGCAGAAATAACGTGCAAATCACAGGTAGTCGCATCCGTAGCAGTACAAAGTAGTTCTCATACAAAGTAAACACATACGCCTGCCGAACCGCTTGCGAAGTTGTCTGTGGCTTTGGTCATCGCAATACTCTATTCAACCGTTTAAATCATTCAGACTGAATTGTAGCATTGTATCTTTAAACATTCGGCAAACAGCTGTCGATGAACATGTAACAATGCTGCCGAAACGGGTGGCAAAGCCTTCATCAATAAGATCCTTTCATTCAAACCTTACCGAGAGCACGATGAAACTAATGCGCACTTTCAAATATTTGCTGCGGGAGCGTTTATTTTTTGTTCCATTTTGAATAGCCACCAGCATAATATCTGCCGAACGACCTAAAATACACCTATTAGGCAGAGCAAATCGAAATTGAGCCTACAATTATTCTTGACGTCCTTTACCAATGCTCTAGATTGAATGGGCAGTGCTCGTGAAATGCACCGTCGCGTCAGGATGAAATCATTTGTAATTTCGTACAGCAGACTGTACAGTATAATCTGTTCGGCAGCTGAATGCCAGGCCCATCGTGTGAGTGGTTATGAATACCTTTCTGGGTCTTCGTTTTAAATCTCCGCAGAAACTGAATAGCTACTTTCGTTTCTGTGTCAATTGTATTTATCTAAAAGTATGATAGTCGAGCTGAACGAGGAGCAGTAGATGGAAACTCAGGACGTCTGAGAGAATCGCCATTCACCTAAAAGAATCCCATCAGTTTCGGAGATCCAATATACCTATTATAGAATTTCATTTTTAAAAAATTGAAGCTTTTATGTAGCTTGTTTTGTCATTGCATCGCGATAGTCAGTTTTGCGAAGCTATTTTTGACTTTTCTCGGAATGGATGCCATAAGCAGTAACGCGCGGTTCGACACCGACGTGGCACATGTCATGACACAATGTGACATTTTTGATGTATTGGTCAGAATCGAGTAAATACCAATCTAATCTGTTTAAACAGTCTTACTGTGACCAAATAGCCATTTTTGTGCTATTAAGATCGGTGAACTTGGTGAATTTAATGCGACTGCTCTTTTGTACATATATTTTTGTTTTTCTAAACGTTCGCTTATTTTACCGCCCGACACTCGCAGGCGTATGACGCATAAAAATTATACAAGCCTTTGTTTCGGGCGTGGAATTATTCCGTCCATCTTGAATGCTATTAACAACAAGAATTAACACTACTCGATAAATAATACAACAAATAGTAAACGTGGAATTTGCATGTTATTAAACTTAATCTAGAAGATTCTGTGGTGAACCAATGTAAACCCTAGATAGATAGTAAAGACTAGATATCAGTGACATCCGCATTACTAACAAACTTGACAGTCACCGTTATCTATTCACATCACAATAGTCACCTAATCCGCGCAAAAAGTGTCCGCAAAGGCAGTCGCGACATCCCGGATGACTTCCTGTCACATCTAGAAAGTGTTTTTCTTTTTGTTAGGCAAATAACAAACAATTCAGATCATCCGAGCGATCCCGAATAAACGAATTTACAATCGGTAGCGACGATCTACGCTTTGGGGTGCGTGATCTAACAGCTCATGCGTTCAAGCACCTAAAAATGATCATTTCGAAAGTTTTGCGTGGAGCTGATGCTTCTTTCTCAATATCACCCAACTCAAGCTAAACATCCGCGTTATCTGACTATTAACGACTAAGAACCTAAATTATTTACATGTCTATTATCTAAGTGAAGAGACACCAAATGTCTGATCTCAGCGTCTACAGCAAATATGCTGCTGAGTAAATGTTCCCTAGCATAAATAACATCCTCACAACGCAGAAGGTGACCCTTATACCCGAACAATTAATATTTTAATGATAAATATAGTTCAAAACCAGGTAACGCGGTCTTAATAGTAATATCATCGTCCTGCTTTTATAGAGTTAGCAGTAACGCCCACGGTTTTCATCCACGAGCCGCTTGACATCCACCGCTAGATTTGCGTCATGGAGTCCTACTGGAACTGACGTGCATTTGCCCTAGATAGAGTTGTTTTGTTTTCCACTCTTTTGTTTTCTACGATGAGTTATCTGTCCACTATATTTCAGTATCAGAAACGTGTTCCCCGCCCCAAATCGATCTAATTAATCTAACGGCCGCATTTTCTTCACAGATAGAGTAATCATTTTTCTTTAAACCCCCTTTTTGTCGATTGTCTTCCTTCTCTTGCGCATGTTCTTCAATACCTCTGAAGAACTCTTCGCCAGCTCGTGCTTTTATTGGCGATTATCTATTTTAGCAATCTCCGCCACCTATGAGGGCCTAATTTTGTTGTGATAGAAACGACTGTTAAGCTACAGGCTGGACATTGGCCGACCATAACAAGATAATCATTCTGTCACGTGACGCCTCAAAATAAGATATCCCATCAGGCCCAGTAGGTATAGAGGATTTTTATGATATGGATCAATATATATATACAGTTGAATTCAACCGTACCCTCTGAGTTCCGGATTCCGGACTAATAAATACATGTAGCTGGTGAAAATCGCTAAAATTTACTACCCACTATGTAAGCAGTGCAGAAACAGAAATGACTCGCATATCGGCATCGACAGGCTAGTTCGCGTCAAGTGTTGTGCCGAATGCGCGTCCAGGGATTCCAACATTGATTCAAAAGTCTACAAACCACTATGCCTATTTTTGAGGAAAATTTCGGCAAATCAAACAAAGGTCACTACAGTGTAAGTCTAGCTAAGAGAAAAGAAGTCCCCCAGTCTCAGTCATTTATCGGGAACGCTTGGAAGCTCTTCGGCAGCCTGCAGTTAGGAGTTACGACCTGCCCTCAGCTCAGCGCCATGGTGAATACTAATTCCATCCGCACGGCCTGCGCGCTGAGGATAGGTGCCCGGTCAGCGAATCATTCTTATGCAAACTCTGTAGAGAGACGGGAGATTCAAATGGCCTCTTCACATAATTTTGGCCTAATCTTAAAAGTCTCTGTAGGCTCCCCGGAACTCAACGGTATGATCCGAAGAACTCTTAGAGGGGCTGTTATATCAATCACGCTCAAACCAGGAGACTTGGCAGCTACCAGTAAAGCAAAGCTTAATGAAGTGATTATCCCATTATAGCCATAAAGGAGATGCTTAGCGTGAGACGTGACTGTCTCATGCAAGGATGCCACAATCTACTTGCATCACCGTTCAATAAACCAGGATAGGTAGCGGAACGTACAAAACCGTAATATATTATAGTAGAATAAATATTATACAACTGACTTGTTTTCTCATTTAATTTCTAGTAGAGTTTACCGGGCATTAATAACCTAGCTGCCGAAGAGGTGGTGAAGTCAAGTTCCTTCAGCTTTACTGTCACAAAAAGTAATTCAGTCAGCGCAAGCTTATTCATCTCTATCAAGAGTAGAACTGCACGAACATAATACAGAATATATTGCTCGACTCGTATAACTACGGTTGCAGAGGCAAGCCGTAGTTCTAGACATTACGTAAACTATAAATTAAAGGATATTCAATTATGATGTTTATTATCACCTTGTTAGGCACATTGTAAAACGTGTGTTAGTATACACATGACTGTTCCGTATTCAAATATACATCGAGGACAATCTCCTTTCCGATGTACTCATGATAAAATAATACGCTATTGGGACCCCTCCATTAGAGCAAGACTCCCTAGCGAAGTCACTTTTGGGCATGACGCTGCGTGGTACCTGGCGCAAAAAGTTCCCGCACCTACTGCAAATACAGGTATCACACGGGACATAAAACCTAATGTTTCACAGATAATGTGGTGATACCCATAAACCGCAAAGCGTGTTATTATATGCCTATTGGTCCTGTTAAGTCCCTTCCATGCGTCGTTGGTCATTGCACCCGTATCATAGAATTCAGGGTCGATTTTCTGCCATCTTCCGCTCCCATAAGCTACTGAACTCTAAGTAAGCTGAAGTAGTCGGAAGGTCGAAACGTCGTTTAAGATCTTCTATAAAAAGCGGCGTGTTATCCAAGAGGTAAACTGATCTGTTTCGTGTTGAGCGGTGCAGCCCCATAATACGTTTGAGAAATGCTGGTTTTTATACGATTGAGCACCTCAAGCTGCGACGCCGAAAGGTACTTCCAGATCACTTGAATTCCGTATGCAGCAGCAGGTGCAACTTTCATCTCGAACAAGGCCATTGCTGACCGTAGCGATAGCTTCGATGGCGTCTGCACCCCAACACTCGCAACCAAGGCTCGCCTGACCCTGTCCTTAAGGTGCTCTTTGAAGCAGCGGTCGTTGGTAGGTTGTACCACCCCCAAGTACTTGAAGCTATTTACATACTCAAGGGTCGTTGGCCCTATACGAAGTGGGTCGGATTCGGCTAGTCGCCCTCCCCGGCGGAATTTCATAGCTTCAGTTTTATCAAGGTTGATTGTCAGGCCGGTGTCTTGCACGTACGCGGAATTAAAGGATATTCAATTTGGCTCAAGTGCCAGTTCCCTAGCAAAGTCAGTTGGATGGGCGTGATATCTCTTCCCAGTGTCTGATACATATATATGTATTGCAAGTCTCGTGGAAACTTAAAGTAGCGCGTAGTCTAAAATAGAAGTCATGCAACACGTAGATATCCACTAAGTAGCTATTCGAGCAGTTTAGTTTTCTTCTAGTCGTGTTTTCGCCTGGTTCCGGTCTTAAAAAAAATGCGTATTTCAGCAATTTTTATCCGATAAAAACAAGAATTAAATGAATCTTAAGTTAATTAAGTAAAGCGACTTAGCTGCTTCTAATTTGCAGGGGGAAGACTTGTATATCTTACTGACGGAGCCATTTTTAGAGTGAATAGCTAGTGGGCAACAAATTACATAAATACATTTAATTAAATAAAGCGATTTTGCTTTTCCTGATTTGCAGGTAGAAGAATCTTCTTTCTTGCTGACAGAGCCATTTTGGAGTGAATAGCAGGAGAGTAGTACATTGAATAAAATACATTTAAGTGGGATGAAGCAATTTAGCTGCCCCGGATTTGCAGGGAGAAGTTTCTTCTTTCTTGCTGACAGCCCCATTTTAGAGTGAATACCAGGAGGACAGTAAATAAAATAAAATAAGTAAAATTATGTAAATAAAGCAATTTAGCTGCTTCTGATTTGCAGAAGACGATTCTTCCTTCGTGCTGACGGAGCCATTCTTAGATTGAATAGCCGGAAAGCAGTAGAGACAGCAAGAAGTTTGTGCTTTCAATTGTAGACGTCGCCACCCAGAGACGCCCGTAATTGGGATATCTGCTTAGGTAGACAAAGGGTGCTCCAGCTAGCAGAAGCTCGTCATCAAATAATTTACAAGCCTCCTGTGGTCTCGAACACTTGTTGGCAGGTTTTTTAGTAGTACCAAAAACCGTACGGGATTTAGGTTATCAGCTTGAGGCTGGCCGGTGGTTTGCGGCAACGAAGAAAGTTTTGTAAAATATTATTTAAATCTGATCCGCTTCTGAGAAATTTAGAGATTAGGAATTCCCATTTCCGTTAGGAAATCCGACATTATTTTGAGGAGTCAGAGAAAGGCAGTCTAAAATCCACGATGGCTGCAAGCACTTACTCACTTGGCCAGAGGCTTCACCCCTAGTTTCCGACGGAAGCCTACACTCGTTTTGCGCTTTTGCAACCAGACAGCAGATTCCACTGACCCAAAAGCGGTTAGGGCTCCCAGGAGAACACTGTTGTGACGACTCGTTGAATAACTCCGACAATTTGCTTTGCGTACACTTCGATGTTGATTGTGTCTGGTGGTTGCCGAACTTTGCTAGAGAACTCCTTTAATTACTTAGTTGGACGTCCTTATAGAGGCTTTCTGCTGCTTTCAAAAGGGCACAGAACTGCAGTAAAGTAAAAGTCAATAATTACATGCCCGGAGAAGGAGCTGAGCCCCTTCTCCGGTTATGTGATTCTTGACAAGGAAGTCAAATGCTATGTTTGTCGCAAATATATCAAAGACCGATGATTTCTTGTTACCTTCACGTCTCGGTGTATGGAAGCGGACTGGCAACTTCAAAAATCGAAATTGACTATTCCTCTGGTGCGTACTAAAATGAATTACATTTTGTTACATGCTTTTTGTCGCTTGCAAAGTTTTCGGTAGACATCCTCGTACACAGAAGTATTCACCCTGGCGGGTGGAGGACCATATACCTAGCAACGCTAACAAGACCGTGATTCGCCATATATGCTTTATTTTCTATTATTTGCTTTTGGAAATTGTGCACCAGTACGCGAAGTTGTCGAGTTGAAGATGGAGTTCAGTATCTCGAAGTTATTCTAAGGACGCAGGAACGCGTTGAAGGTATAATAATAATAATCATAATAATAAAAATAATAATAATAATAATAATAATAATAATAATAATAATATAATAATAATAATAATAATAATAATAATAATAATAATAATAATAATAATAATAATCCGACGCCGCAGGAGCGTGACTCGACCTGTTTCCGTCCGAGCTCGTTGGCAATAAGCTGGGCGATGACCAGTTCCGTGCGGCCAGTGGCGTCAGACTTGGCAATCCCATGTTTGAGAGAGAGGAGTGTCCATGTGGTGGAATGGCAGATGAGCGCGGCCTGCACCAGCTTAGCTGCACTAAGTTGACAATGCCAATCAATGACATCCTCGGGCGCGCTTTCTGACAAGCCGGTTACGTCTCACACGCAGCTGCACTAAGCTGGTGGGACTTACGCGGAGTCGCCACGATGCCTTCAATGACATACTCGGGCGCGCTTTCACACAAGCCGGCCACCGTGTTCAGGTGGACCGCAGAGGGACAACAGGCGTCGACCGGATGGCCTTATGAGCCGGGACTAGGATCGTTAGGACCACTGTCTCCGACACGTACGCCCTCGGCTATCGTGCACTAGCCAGCGCGAGTGTCGGTCACATTATTCATCAACGGGAGATGCACAAACGGCGTCTATAGGCGCATCTTTTTAAGGATCACGTTGTTTCGGCGCTCGGTCTCGAGTCATCTGGCGTTTGAGGCAAGGATGCACTCAAACTGACAAAATAGCTTGGAAACAAGCTCTTTGAGTCTACAGCGGAGCCAAGATCAACCGTGTTCCTCCGACAGAGGGCGTCATTGGAACTACAAAGAGGCAGTGCCAAGATGATGTTCAGTGGTCATCACACATCGGCATTAAGTCGCCGATGTGCTGGGTAAGGGTCGTTCCCGTATAGTGTAGTGTCAGACCCAAATACGGGAAAGAGTTGACAAACTCTAGCGGTTGGCCACAACAGGGTATTACGTCTGCTGCAGCCAATCGACCCTTTACGGCAAAACTTAATGGCTTCGTCTTACGCGAATTTATTTGTAGGCCCTTACGGTGAAGGTAACTTTCTACGTCGGCGAATGGCACCGCGGTTCCGGTAGGCCACTACTATGTCATCCGCATACATAACGACGACGGCGTTAGGACCACTGTCTCCGACACGTACGCCCTCGGCTATCGTGCACTAGCCAGCGCGAGTGTCGGTCACATTATTCATCAACGGGAGATGCACAAACGGCGTCTATAGGCGCATCTTTTTAAGGATCACGTTGTTTCGGCGCTCGGTCTCGAGTCATCTGGCGTTTGAGGCAAGGATGCACTCAAACTGACAAAATAGCTTGGAAACAAGCTCTTTGAGTCTACAGCGGAGCCAAGATCAACCGTGTTCCTCCGACAGAGGGCGTCATTGGAACTACAAAGAGGCAGTGCCAAGATGATGTTAAGTGGTCATCACACATCGGCATTAAGTCGCCGATGTGCTGGGTAAGGGTCGTTCCCGTATAGTGTAGTGTCAGACCCAAATACGGGAAAGAGTTGACAAACTCTAGCGGTTGGCCACAACAGGGTATTACGTCTGCTGCAGCCAATCGACCCTTTACGGCAAAACTTAATGGCTTCGTCTTACGCGAATTTATTTGTAGGCCCTTACGGTGAAGGTAACTTTCTACGTCGGCGAATGGCACCGCGGTTCCGGTAGGCCACTACTATGTCATCCGCATACATAACGACGACGGCGTTTCTAAACTCCTTCCGCACATGGCGGGCCATGCAATGAACAAAGAGAAGGCCAGACAATTAAGAGGGTCCCCTTGAGAGGTCTCTACGTTTTGGCTTCGCTACAAGGTGTCTTCGTCCCTTGTGTTTACTTTAAGGTCGTCTTCAGCAAAGAAGCTGCTGAGGAAAAGAACCTCCTACCCCAACATGTCGAAATGAATCGACTAGTAAGTGACGGGGAGCTTTGTCGAAGGCCTTAACACAATCGATAAATACGGCATACAAGTGACCCCCGGGCACAGCCAACACCTGTTCAACTTCCGACTGGAGTACGTGGATCGCGTCCTGTGTACCTCGACCCTTCCCGAATCCGAATTGCTCCGGAGGTAGGGCCTTTTCCACAGTTAAAAGCACACTCGAGATAATCAACTTAGTGAAGATTTTTTAAGAGTGCGTTCCGACGCGATACCCCGGTAGAGAATTAAATCGTCTACGCTGTTCCCGTATCTGCCCTTGAATAGCAGAGTAAGCCTGGCTTCGTGCCAGACCTGGGGTATGTGTCCCCCGCTAAGTATCTGATTAAACAGATTAGACAGCTCCCCTCGCAACACAACTGTTGAAAAGAGACTGCCATATGTCACACGAGATGTCCTGCCGAAGGTGTTAATTCCTGGCAAGATCTGGCCCGAATGCCTTGTTGTTTCATAAATGAGCAAAGGCAATATTGGCTTTGGGTTCCTAAGAGGTTCTTCAAAAGCATCAGCGAAGAGTCTCTCGGCGGCGCAGAGCTCGTGCGAGGTAGGAGTCTCGACAGGTACTTCACATCTCCGTGGGTGACGGCTGCTTGAAAATGCCCCAGGAGTTCTTCATAAGACAGCTTGTAAAGTTGTAAGGCCGTTGTCTTATGAGGTAAGGCTGCCTTTTCGCTTTTAGTGTACAAAGGCGTTCCTGTTTGTTGGCAAATTATTGCTTTTAGAGTCTTGAAACTTTCAATAATGTTTTCATGTGATTGAGTAGATAGCCGCCGCAGCTATGTCATAAGACGATTGCTAGAGCGCTCTTAGTAGAACGTGCCTCACCGCGTAGCGATCTCTATTATGCACGGAGAGTATCACATATTTAGTGGTAATTTTGGAGCTGAGTTTAGAAGGATGCTGGTGGTCTCGGTGCCTTATCAAGGAAAGCGTGTCGCAGCCAATGAGGGTTTATCCGAGCAGGCAGCGAAATAGCCATGTTGTTATCCAGGGGCTTTCATACGCCGGCGCGTCGTTTAATAAACCTAATCGATCGAAGTTAGGACGTTTGACTAGGATATGCAGTACACGAGTTGCACAATAAGTGTAGGAGCGCGGATTTTCACAAGCTGAATAGAAAATGCCTGCGTAAATTCTGCGAAGATGAGTGCATTGTATGCCACTTCGCAAAGTCTGCGAGAACTTGCTGCATATAGTACACAAGGTTGAAATGATAAAACACTTTCAATGTAGTCTAGCTTTAAAGAAATAATAAAAATATGTCCTTATGACAGGAATGCTAGAGTGCATTATCAATAAATTGGAAACTATATGTATTATTATATTTAAGCTTATTGCCGTTTTTTCTTAAAATTTTTTTGGGTAGATAGTTAAAAGATGATTAAGAAAAAATCATGACGGAGTCTGATCTCGGTGAAACTGTTAACATATCATGTTCCGTTTATGGTGCAGTTATATACGTTTTCAATGGAATTGCATATTACGTTCATTACGTTCATAATGAGAAGAAAGCGGCAATCCAATTCCTCTCCATCCCTTATCGAAGCTTTTAGCTTAAATCGAGCGGAATTGCTAGAACCGGTCGGGTTTCGCCGTTACAAGTGTATGCCAACGTCGGGGTAGAACAGCACTGCTCGTCCTAGGTGAAGCCCGAAAGCTGAACAGCCTCATCAGACACTCTCTAGTGGTGATGGCGGTCGTACTGGTGACAGTAATATCCAGATCGGAGTATGCCAGGTCAGAGAGCGTTCAATAGGTCAGCTAGCGAACATATATATATATATATATATATATATATATATATATATATATATATACGTGTTTGCTTAATGGCTGGGTACAGCAGATCGGCAGCAATAAAAGACCTGCCTCCCTACGACGACTAGCCGGCAAGCACACCTCAGTATAGAGCGGCACCGACTACGGCAGTAGCAGCAGCAGCAAAAGCAGTAGGCGCCTTCGGAGCGCTCAAACCGCCGTCGAGCCGCGCCGATGGGCCGAGGAGGTATGCTGCTATTACTACTAATAATAATCACCACCACCATCATCATCATCATCATCATAACAATGATAATAGTAACTACAGTAGTACTATTACTACTGCAGCAGCAGCAGCAGCGGGAACCACTTAGGCTATTCTCGCGTGCCAGGCAATCCCACGGCTGTGGAAACAGCCAGAGCCAGCCGGCTGGCAAATCGCTTTGACGATGTCATTTGTTAGTAAAACACTACTGTTGGCATTGGCATCAGCGGCGGCGCCCCCCCCCCTCCCCCTCATCATAGTCACGTTGCGTACGTATGATGGTGGCTACTATTATGATGATGAGAATGATGGTGATGATGATGATGGCGATGCTGATGATGGTGATGAAGGTGGCCATGCTGATGCTCTTGGACTACCACTGGTGATTGTGCCCATTCCAGGATAGGCAGTTGGGCCAGTAGGCATAATATTCGGCGGTCCTACAGCCCTCAGCCGTTAGAGGCGAGGATCTAGACCCTCTTCCTCGCTATTCCCCACCCACTTGCCCCTCGCCCCATTCCTCCTATGAAATAGGAGGTGAGGCGGCAGTGGAAAGCGCGGAATCAATTGTTCGGAACGCTATCCTTGTCGGCTTTATTGCCATTTTCGCTGGCTATAGCAGCACCAGCCGCATTGGGCGCAGATGTAATAGTAGAAGCTGTGGTTGTAGCTCTATAGTCGCATAGTATCGATAAGAGAAAGTGTCGTTAGGGATCATGGCTTGTCGTCAGCCTATACTGCCTCCCAACTGCGCCTGTGCGCCGAGACTGGCCGAATACGATGGCTTACGCTTTGCTCCGTTGAAGAATCAAACTTTATCGGCCATGCAAAGACGTTAAATCCTGCTATATATATATATATATATATATATATATATATATATATTATATATATATATATATATATATATATATATATATATATATATATATATATATATATATATATATATAGTATATATCTATATCTGTATATATACTATATACTATATCTATCTAGTATATTATCTATATCTATATATATATATATATATATATATGTGTGGATAGAACGCCAAAATGGAAGGTTTAGGGGTTTAAACCCGACCAAACTGGAATGACCTGCCAATAAGTGTATTTCCAATAGGAGAAGAGCGCATTGCAGCTTTATTGCAGCGCAATAGTTACCGTCGACTAATGAAATAAAATTGTCGGTTTTCGAGCCATACGCGTAGAGAGAGGTTGAGGGCAATTCAGGGCAATTCAAGTTTGGGTAATTATTGGATGAATGCGAACGATTCTTAATCCCAACTCGTCTGACCATAGTCTTCATTGTGAAAAGAACGAGAATGGGAATGATAACAATCGCACTACTTCCGCTTCTAGATCAAATTTTATATGCCTTGAATCAAAGAACGAAATCAAATACAAAAAATCGAATGTTTTCTTGTGCCTAGTTTGGTTATTAAAGTTGAATTTTTCAATTAATAAAAACGTCACCGAATTCATAAAAGTGCAAAAGATCTTATATTTGCACTTGCATCGATTCTGTCTAAATGTGGCTAAAGGCAATCGCAAATTATGCTGCGATAGCGATCGTCATTCACCGTGTAGTGAAGAAATTTGGGTCTATTAATTCCTTTGCAGCAGAGGCCGCACTAGACTGTCACATGCGGTGAATGTGACGACTCAACGTACATCACGCTTTTCAGGATTCTTGTTTGGTCAGATACAACAGGAGATATTTTTTCACAAAATCGGCATTATGCTGCATCATCCTGGAAGACTAATTAGCAAAGTTTAGCCGCGCTCATAGTCCGTAGATCTGAGCTCCCGCGTCAGCTAAATCTTACATGGATACAACGCTAGCTCTGACCTCAAAATACACCAAATTGTGGTGTGCGAAAGGCCTGGTGGTACATCAAATTTTAAATTTGGCCTTTTTTTAAATAGGCGACGTCGCCGAACTGGCGTTTCCGAACAGTGTTTCAGACTGTAGCCCACAGCAGCAATATTTTCGGAACTATCGCTCCGTGATCTTTCGCGGCTTTGCACATCACGTACTGTAGCTTTCCTGTAAAACTTTACCACAACTTCACGAATACTATTTTTATAAGGCCAGTTATGTCGACCGTAAAGTGCACAAAGAGTTTGTCAGCATCCCGGTACAGAGTTTTCCTTTTGAAAATATATTTTCACAAGCTCTACGCGCGCTTCCTTTAAGAAGCGCTCTATCTTAGCAGCTCTACCTTGTTCTGTTTACGACAGGCAGAGTAGAACGCGGGAACTTTCTAAAGATGCCAGTCACTACGGCAGTAAGCGGTCGAGATCTATGCGGAGCGGTAGTTTTTTTTTATGTTCCTGCTAATAACATCACAACAGCTTGATACGTTACCCTTTTTATTTAGTTTGGCTGCAAGCTATTTGAAATCAAGTTATCAGTATATATCCCTAGAAGTGCTGAACTGTGATGCCGGCCGCGTGAGTGATACTTTCCACACAGCCTGTTGCAGCCAGCATATGCGTATCGCATCGAGCCGAAACGGTATTTATACAAAAAGTATACACCAGTTCAAAACGTACTAAATCTAGTTCCACATATTTGCCCCAAATCCGGTTCAGGCTAAAGCATGGATACATAGATGCTCATGATAATATGAACTGCTGCGGACCGCTCAAGAGACGCGTTGGGCCACGCACCTCTGAGAAGAATACAATCAGAGCTTTGCGTACATTCCCTCAATAAAAGCGTGAAAACTTAGCAAATTAAAGTTGATGTATTTAAAGAGTCTAAAAATGTCAAACGTGTGTCGGTGTTGCGCAAATTCAATTCAAATCAATTCAAATGCACTTTTATTTTGTCAAAGGGGTTTAGGTAACGATTTGTAAAATATTAATATTTACAATATTCTTATTTTACACATCGTTATCTAGATTCTTACGAGAGTCAGTTTACTTGTGTGCCGACATTTGCAACGTTAGCATTTTGAGTTCTCAGTGCCCTAGCCATCCGCCTTGAAAACATGTTATTTGCACTATCTGCCTTGGCAAACTGTTTTGACGAGTACATTGCATTGTTACATCGTTTAAGATTGTTTAAACTAAAGCAAAAATAGTTGTATATATCTAATTATCTTATAATGCGATTATACATCCGATAGTCCGCTCTAGACTGCAGTTCCCAATTAGGGCTAATCACAATAGAATTTCGGGAAATGTTACAACCCTAATGAGACACGACAAAGGAATTTGTACGTTTTCCATTGCTTCAGTGTCTTTGTCTAAGTAGGCTAAATTTTACAACTATATTAAAACATCCGGTTTCGAAATCGAACGGTGCAGATGTGTTTTCCATGGGTCTGTGGAAAAGATCTTAGGATCATAGCACTAGCCTGAATTAGTAAATTTTGTGTTAGCAGGTAGGTGCCCTGACTTGCAGTGAATCGTTGAACTTCAAAATTGTGTAGAACGTTTGAGGTGAAATCGTGTTGTAAAGTCAACCCTACTGGCGCCACCAGTCGGGACGCCAGCGGCTTCATAACCGTCGATTACCTAGCTCCTTTGGCACCAAAAAAGCGGACAGAGTTACGGCCGTACGAAACTAAAACCGTACTCAACGAACAAACGGGGAGAGTGAAACAGTGCCTTACACATATAGCAGCAGAGTATCTAGCGTAACATATAGATGTATAGTTGCAGAGTATCTAGTGTAGCATAACTAGCACAGCGTTAGTAGGTGAAGTAGTATCGCAGATTAAATAGTGGTAGCAGCAAGGCCTCAAAGACTGGAAAAAGGTTCGCCAATTCCCAGGTAGAGTCAGCCAGTGACCAACAAGAGGGGACAACCGAGGGGGAGACCGTGGACGAATTTAGAATAGAATATGTAGAGAAAAAGACCGGGACCAGAGGCAAAACATCTCACGCGATGGTTGACGAGCAGTCGAAAGTTAAAAATGGAGTCTCCTAAAAATAGATTACGGGAAGAGAGAAGACAGACGGAACAACAAAGATTCTAGAAGATTCATTCCCGATATCGAACCACAGAAGAGGACAGAAAGGTAGCAATTCCCCTCGGTCTTGGTGGTAGACGGACTGGACGCCGGAAAAAGCCGTAGTGCTTAAAAATAGTGAAGCCAGAGATCAGAGACGGCAGTGGAAACCTGAAGGTGTGCACAAGGCTCTCTGACGATGCCAACCGGGAGTGGAAATTAGAGATATTGAGGGGGTACGAAGGACGCTAAGGTTAAAAGTAGAAGACGGTAAAATTTTCCCAGACGGCACCTTCCGGAGACTTAGAGAGCATATCAAACCGACCAAAGCCGGGGCAAGCATGCGCGGGTCTACCCAGAACAATGAGGGGGACTTCGTCATACGGCTGGAGAAGCACTAAGAGTTCCGTAGGGAGAGTGCTGAGGGAAACAGGTGTCATCTCCAAAAGAGTCAGAGAAAGCACTGGGGAGGCAGCGGGGAAGTAGAAAAACAAAAGAAGGGAAAATGGGGAAAAACGCACCAGGAAAATGGCACGACGGCTGTTTGTGATCCCTAAGGCGACTGTCATAGGAAAGGATCTTAAATTCGCCTCAGATGTTAAGGATCATTTAGGGAAAATTAAACCGATGTAGGTCTGCTTATAATATGCTCCAGGTAGCGCGCAATCAAGGCGCTGAAATCTGTCTATTGTCCGAACCAAATGCAGCAATCACCAGGCGGAAGAGCGACAGGATATCCGATGCAGAGGCAGACACCGTGATGTGGTAGACGGATTCCAAACAGAGCTTGGCAGTAAGGGGCAGTGGGACAGGTCAATAGTTCACTTGGGTTAAAGTAGATGAAATGGCAGTTTTCTTTCAATAAAGACTTAAGGTAATTTGAAGGGTTTCTAAAAAAACTCGCCGAGAGCGCGAGCGGCCAAGGGGGCAAGGAACTTAATATCACCGGAGACTTCAATGCCGCCCGCACGGCATGGAGGAGCCGTCACACATCGGAGAGGGCACTTTTCTATAAGAAGATCTACAGATAGCTGAGAGGCGCCTACTAGTACTTAATGATGGAGTGACTGCTACAATTTCATAAGAACTCAGACTTTTATAAGCCTAGCGCTGGTCAGCGTTTCTGTGTTTTGGCTGAATTGGATGAGGGATGTAGCCGGTTTACGGAAAGCCAAGTAAACGGAAATGAGCTCTCTGCCATGCTTATTGCGGTATGCGAGAGAGCGTTCTTTTCGCGTTGAAGCCAAGGCCGCTCCCACATAAGTACTGGTGGAGTCAGGCAATGAGGAATTCTTCGTTTCCCTGGAGGGTACTTCGGAGGTGACACTAGAAAAGATCAGACGGGCTGTGGAATGGCTGGCGCCTGAAAAGGCCCCGACGACGTACCCCTGGGGTGGCCAAGCTATCTGTTAAGCGGTGGCCAAAATTCTTTCAGGCTCTGACCAATAGACTGCTTAGAGAAGGGAGGTTTCCCAGGCTAAAGAAAGAGGTAAGTTTTGTAGTAAACCCTAAACTCGGAAACAAAACAGGCTTCTTGGCTTATTGGCTCATCTGCCTCTTCGACACCTTAAAGAAGATCCTGGAAATCGTTCTAGCCAACAGTTTGAACGAAAAAATCAAAACCAAAAAAGTGTTATCAGACACTTAGTACGGTTTCCGGGAAGGGAAATTTACCCTTGATGAGGTCCTGAAACGAGTAGGCCGGGAGACAGCAAAGACTCCCAAAACGAGGGAACCTGTGCTTCTAATTCTCTTAAATGTTAAAGATGCCTTCAACACGATAAACTGGAAAGTGGTACATGCCCTGACAAGAAAAGCAATACCTACGCACCTCTGCCGAGTGATTTAGTCCTACCTGGATGCACCAAATCTGGTTGCAGAGGAGCAAAAATACAGGGTTACTGCCGGGACCCTATAGGGTTTGATTCTAGGACCCGTCCTCTAGAACATGGCTTACGATGAGGTGCTGAACATCAACAACTACCTAGAAGAGGCCAAGGTCCTGGCCCACGCAGATGACTTGGCCCTAATAGTCACGGCGCAGACCGAAGCGGCCTTTCAGAAGACAGCCTTTTTTTACTTAAACTTTATCGATGGTGACAGCGTGGATGAACCGCAATCATCTGAAGCTTGCACCGCATAAGACCAAGGCGCTGTATCTGACGGGCCGGAAGAGGAAAAGGGTGTCTACCTTATAGTGGCGGGTCTCTAAATAGAAATTAGGAAAAAGGCAAAGTACCTTGGGGTGACTCTCGACTTTACCGGAACGACACATGTAAAACACGTTGCGGCAAAGGCCCAGCGGACCGCCTTAAACCTGGCACAGAATATGCTAAGGATTAAGGGTGTATCAGGGGAGAACCGACGGCTATTAGCTTTAGTTGCCGAGTCATTGACTCTCTACACGGCGCCCATCTGGGCGAATAAGGCACCACGGACGAAAAATAGGAGAGCACTAAGGTTGGCCACGGCCCCGACTAGCAATCGGAGCTGAATGAGTTGAGAGGGGAAGTGCAGGCAAACCCTCAAGCGTTCGACGCACGCCTTCAGGACGATGTGTATCTTGGCATTAGCCCCCTATCGAAATGCATGTAATATGCAGAAATATATACGAAGACATAGTTGAATTAAAGAGAAATGGCAGGAAAGCCTCTGTCATGGCTTCGAATAAATGCCAAATATTACCGAGCCTGGGAGGGTAGAGAGGAGTCCGGGTTTAATAGGTTTTTGAGTCTCGCACTAGTCACGCAGGCTGCTAGTGATGCACGTGCATTCTGCATCGTTGAAACCTTCCAGAAAAAATAATATTAAAAGCTTCATATAAAAATTGTAATCAATAAATATAAAACAGCGAAATAGGATATTAGATATAAGACTAGCTTGTCGGATAACTTGTGTAATATGAGTGCTAAAATCCAGTTCCGGTGACATTATAACCTTGAGGTCTCTAATGCTACTTAAAATGGGGATAGCCTCCCCATTCAGCATGCAGTTATGGATCCCCTTTAAACCCAATGCTGCACATTTCGACAATGATAGAAGCATTTCGTTATCCGCACACCATTTTGAAATTTCCTCAGTCGCAATCTGTAGTATTTATTTTTCGCTAGCAGTGTTGGAAGGTCCGTGTAATTTCACATCATCAGCATACATCTTATGAGTTATCGGTTCGAGGGTAACGTTTTTAAGATCTTAAATCAATATGCAAACTACAGTGAGCCGAGCCCTGAATTTCAGACAGAGAGAAAAGGATTAATCAATTCCTGCATCGGAATTTCACTCTATATTTTTTTACGTTTTGATATAACATTGCATAAGGACTGTCAAGTCGGGACTCCTGAGCAGATGGCGCAATGTATACTCGTACGTGTTAGGATGACGTCATCTGTTTAAATTTTTTTTAACAATTATAAAACGTTTTATTTAATCAACATAGTATTAGGAACATCTCTATTCCCACGGGATCTCAGGGAACCCTTCGGCGGAGGGAAGGGACCCTTCGACTGACGCCGCATTTCCCCGCTGAAGCTCGATCGATACTCGCTGCAGTAGGAACTCTCTAGAACGAGGATCCCTTGTGGCTGCGTTCAGTCTTTTTCCAAGCTCCTTGAAAAATTTTGACGTTTCTTCACCCATGGGTCCGTAAGTTTCAATGGCAATTGGCTGGACGATAAACTGCGGATTGAATTCTCTGTATTTCGCTAACTTGCGGTCCTCCGCAAGACAAGCAGAAGCACCAGCTGTCTGGCTTGTTCGAGCGACGTAGCTCCGGGCCAATGTACACGACACGGTTACGTCCCATACAAGTAGACGGCCTCTTTCCCAAGGGGTTAGAGTTTTGCCGTCCGGTCGTAACCCACTATTGGCGCTGAGGCCTAGTGGCTCTTTCACAGCCAGCACCTGTGCACTAAGCAGTGCACGACGGACGACGTCGTTTATTGCATAGTGTCGTGGGTGGCGGCCGGCGCTGTATCGGCACGATAGAGCGTGTACCCCTGTTGTTGTTACGGGAAACCAACACCGGTTGCAAAGATGAGCGGCACAGACCGACTCCCCCAGCCGCAGACCAGACACGATGCGGAGTGTGTTATTGTCCAGCATCGTACCTAGTTGCGGCAAGGGGAGGGCCTGAAGCCACTTGCCACTCATCGGATCGAAGCAAGCTCGTGGTCTAGCCTTGTCAACCGTGGTTTGCGCCTGAGACAGGAGATAGGGAGACAGGAAACAATAAGATGTTTAAAATCTGTGATCGAGCCCACGTAGCACGATAAGGCCAGATCTTTAGTTGTACGGACACCGAGGCCACCCGCGCTGATTGGCAGCGTAGCTTGGGCCCATGCGTTGTCTCCTAGGCGCACATTGAGTTAGCATTCGAGTGTCGTCCGGAAGAGTTCGTCGAGAACGTGGAGCAGGTCATCTCTCTTGTACGAGGGAAAACATCGTAGAAGATAAATTAAACGAGGCGTAGAAAGGCTTTGCCGTAGAAGATACAGGGCTGGGTGTGCGTCTAGATGTTTTAATCTACTGCACCACCGTTTCGCATCTGTGAGCCTCTTTTGGAGGGCACCCGCAACTGCTGCGTCAGTTAACGGTGCACCCAACAATTCAACGTTTTCCTCTGTTAGCCACTTGATATTGGGTAATTTTGCTTGCCCTGCGGCAGCAGTTTCCTCTCTGTCGTTGTGCGATAACACAAGGAGCTCACATTTATTGTCGTTGAGCTTCAGGCCCGAGACCGCCTCGAAGTCCTGGACCTTCTTAATGTCGGAAAGGACAGCAGGCAAATCGCCTGCAAGTAGTCCATCGTCTAAGTACCACGGTCGCAATTCTGACTGCAGTCGTCTTGAAGCTCATGTAATTTCATGCAGAAGAGGGCAGGCCCACACGGGTCGCCCTGCTGCACCCCACACTTCGACAGCATAGTCTTTCCTTGCCAATAGAGGTTGGATGGGAAGCGATACATCTGGTAGATAGCGGCGTACAGCGCCGGGGTTTGCTGTTTAACCGAGTTTAAAATGTGGTCTCTTTGCATCATGTTAAAGGCATTTTGAAAATCCAACTTTACCAAAATGTTATGGTTTGCGGCTCTGTGTGATTCAATGTATGCAGCGGTGGCATGCACACACTCCGCATCGTGTCGTACTTTATTTGTTTGAACCGACTCGGAAATCCTAGCACAATGCCAATACACAGATTCTTTATATTCCAGCTAGATTGTATTAAATGTCGGCTCCACAAGAACATAACAAATTTGAACCCAATAATCGTATAAGTATACACCCGGGCTAGCACTTTTCCTCCATAGGTGCCCCTGAATAGCCATTGTGAACCCTTCGAAATAAGAAGGTCGAGTGATTCACGCCGTCGCTTGTAGCACACGGTCGTGCTAGGGAGGCCGTTGCTGTATAATAATTATAGTGTGCATAGCATTAAATGGTTCTGACTCACCTTTAA
Source organism: Dermanyssus gallinae (assembly GCA_003439945.1). Lineage (NCBI taxonomy): Eukaryota > Metazoa > Arthropoda > Arachnida > Mesostigmata > Dermanyssidae > Dermanyssus > Dermanyssus gallinae. The sequence continues at coordinate 23,186 of QVRM01000442.1, forward strand.
GTAAGTATTCAGATCAACCGCTCATTAGGGCACCCAAAAAAGGAGGCCGCGACCAAGAGATCTAATTTGAGCTCGGTCACTAGGTTATGTCTCTGTACTGTTTTCGCTACGCGATGAGCAAACACAAAAATAAAACGAACAGTGTATTGCCTCACTCTCTGAGCGAGAAAATTAGCGAATATTTCGTGTATGAGACGAATTGCTCTGAGTGGTATGGTATACGTTTAACCTGAGGTTTGCGCTACGGTGCATCTTCATCCCGCCAACCTAAATCTTCTGGATTGTATCATAAATCCGAAATTAAGAATCAACACATTTGTTGTGCCTGTCATTCATTGCAATCCCGGTAATCGAGCGAGTTGTTTTAATTCAAATGTGGGAAATCCGAAACTGGAAGACAAAACCGTCTGTCCAGTTTCGGCTAACGAAGCAATGGAATCAAATGTAGTAAGAATAATTTGGAGGTTAGTGCGATTTTTCTTCTAAAGCCGAAGTATGACCTAAATATAGTTCCGGCTGGTCATGAAATCAGACCCAGAATGGCTTTAGCGTTAACTTTACAGAAAAAAAAGAACCAAAATATAGAACATGATACTAAGCTCGCTTTTTAAAGTTAAAGATATATGAATATGTACAGACCTTTATTAATATTTTGATCGTCATGACTAATGACTCTATAATATATTTATTTTAAGACAAGTCGTATCCAGCACTATTGCAAGGTGAGCATGAGAGCAAACAACATGATAAAATATGATCGCAATCAAGGTTTTGTTCTATTCATTCCCAGCATAGACCAGATTTAGCATACATAGCGGTTTACGATAATTTGTTTGTGTTTTAATATACTCATGCAGGTCTCAAAGCACAATTTTTAATATTTGTATACAGATTTTTAGAAGAAAAAAAAACATCATGAAAGAAACAAAGTATTTTAGTGCAATAGCAAAATAGGCATATGTTGAGGCAATTGCACTGAGTTGTAAGTAGGCGCTCCGTGGGTTACAAAAAAAAGTATCGTCGGAGCCTTCGTGAGGTATTTATAGTATGTATATACCTTATTTATATAATTATGACACTAATTCAGTATTATATCAACTCAAGTGGATCATGGAAATCAAAACAAGGCGAGTAATATTTTTTCCTTGTGTGTATTAGAGGGTTTGTTGCACAACCGATTTTCTTTGAGCAACACCATACTGCCAGATGGTGTGCGTATTATTTTTTCTTTCTAAGTTTAGGCACACAGTTTTAAAATGATGTGCGGTTCTTACTTGCACAAGAAAGCTCAACAGTCATATACAGGGCTTATTGGATATACTGTGTCCATCCCATGTCCCAACCTAATACTTCTCTTTGTAGCTAATAGTTATATGGGCTATTGAAATGTCAAGCTTTATATGGGATCTACTCGTTCCTAGACACTATATGGAAAGGTCAATCTAATGATTGACCTAAGTAGGCATTGCTTGTATCTCTTTGTGGGGTTAACTAAGATGTATGCTTGCGGTATTTTTTTAGGCTTATAATTGCTTTGAGATCGACTTCACGACCCATAAGAGACACAGTTAACCAACACATCGGAATTGTAATGTTCATCTTCCAGAAGTCGCATTCATAGTTATTAGGTTACATTGATTGCAGGGCCACCTTATGCCACTCCATCTGAACAAACTTCCTTAAGCATGCAAGGCCTTCTTAAGCCCAAGAACAGAGACAAATGAGTGAAAACAAAAACTGGCGACAGAAGAAAAATAAAAAGAAATGAGGAAAAATACTAAATTCTTATAGGATTGCGCCCTGTGATTTACAAATCGTTTAAACATTTCATACGACTCGACAATTTAGAATACCACTTATAACTAAGACGATATTTTCTTCATGATTAAACCATGTCGAGTCTTGTGTTGGCTTCAATAAAACGTATTGTTTTATGAGGTTTGACTTCGACTTTTGTTGTGATAATTGCATCAACAAATATGTGTGTAATGAATGATCGACTGGATAATGCACCCTTAAAGACAGTTCGGTCTCTGAGGAATCGGATTTTTTCGAACCCTCCAGCTAACGAGTTCGATTTGCTAG